>JALBZB010000544.1:0-23920 GCA_038050625.1 Pythium sp. MPC-2022a | reverse complement strand
TATCTGCCAACTGCGACTGTGTGAGAGCGGCGTTTGCGTCATGCCACTGGCAGATCTTCTTCTTCTGTTCATACGTCAGGTTACCAACCTGTTTTGGTCGCGACGGCATCGTTGTTGCGCGGCGAAGGCGACTGACGAAGCGCTTCAACTGGAATTGTGCTGGAATGAGCTGCTGAACACGAATCCGGGCTCCTTTGCTGTTTTTGAGGGCTGCAAATGACTGGAGGGCGTTCACACCTCTAGAATTTGATCCGATTGTTATATATGATACAATTGCGTTCCACGGGTCATATTAAATTTGGCAGGTTTATCTGTATTCGATTTATACGCTCGATTCATTGTGACGATGCATAATACACAATTGAAGCAGCCCGGTGGGGTTGTTCAGTCGGCCAGCCGGAAAGCCTCTATACTTTGTAGCTTTCTCCCCTTTTGACTTCTTTTTTGTATGTTTGGGAGACTCCTTCGTCCAAAAAGCGTTGCCGAAGAGAGAGCGAATGAGCCGACGGCGACCGCGATCTGCGGCAGCAGCGACTTCCAACACCACCAGCAGCAGCAGCCAAGGCGCAGTGGACTATGACGACGTGTCACGGTTCGAGCAGCTGCTGGAGTCGTATTTCAAGCCCCCACTGAATCCCAAGAGCGCAACGAAGACAAAGAAGCCGAACAGCGCCTTCTCCGTCCCACCAACAGCAGCTCCAGTGCCCACGCAACGGACGCCTGCAGACGATTTGAAGGCGCTCAAGCAGTGCCTTCGGCATGCGAGTCCCGCGCGCCAAACGCAGTTCACAAAGCGACTGTTTGACGTCGTCGTACACCAGCTGAAGCGTGCCAAGCGGTCCAGCGTTCTCTTCACTCGGGTACGAACTGCTTTCGTTGTTGTTACTGTGTTGAACAGACCGTAAGGCTCGGAAGATGCGCTTGAATGCATTTGAACTGACATCTGTGGATTGCCTGACCTCCACGGATTGCTGCAGGCCATGACGGTGTGCTCGGAGCTTTTCGCGCGCAGTGTCGCTTTCCGAGCGCTCGTGGCCACAAACGCCGCCACGTTCTACGAGCGACTGCTGGAGGCGGCAGGAGAGTCTCCGCGTGAAGGCGCTGCTGCTACAGCCAACTACTCTGCGCAGCTGACGGCTCAAACGCAAGTGGCGCGCGCACAAAACGTGCAGCTGCAGACCGTGTTGGCGATGCTCGAAGCCTGGAAAGACGATTTTGGGGGCAAGTACCCTCCGATTGCGGCGGGGTACGCCGCGCTAGAGCAGCGCGGGTTTGTGTTTCCTCACGTCCGGCAAAAGCAGCTGGGCGACGCGCAGCGAGAAGCAGAGGCACAGCAGCTTCGTGAGAGGATCCGCCAGGTGCAGATCGACCAGATGGAGCGTACGGCACCGGAGATCGAAGACGTGATCGTGGAGATGAACCGCATTTTCGACATCCTGGTACCCACTTTGGACGCCTTCAACCTGTTTGACGATCTCTCGCCGCGGACCAGTGGTGGTGGGGATGCAAAGGCTGGTGACGAGATGGAGCCATGTAAAGAGGCTCCAGTGAAGTCGAGTGTCGTGGCAGATCCAGATGACGACGATGATGATCAGGTTGAATGGGAAGATGTGGTGGATAACGACGCAGATGCTGATGATGTCGAATGGGAAGACGTTGTCAATGCGGAACGCGAAGGTGGTGGTCATTTTGGAGATGAACACTCTAGCGGTGAGGATCAAATTGAATACGAACATGATAATGGCGCTGATAGCGACGACGATAACGGCGGCTCGACGCTGTCCAGGCTGGACATGAACCAAATCGTGCAGGCGTACGGTCTCGGGAGCTCTTCGTACCAGCTAACGATCGAGATCCCAACGAAAGAGGGC
This sequence comes from Pythium sp. MPC-2022a, assembly GCA_038050625.1. Taxonomy (NCBI): domain Eukaryota; phylum Oomycota; class Peronosporomycetes; order Pythiales; family Pythiaceae; genus Pythium; species Pythium sp. MPC-2022a. The sequence goes on along the minus strand of JALBZB010000544.1, from coordinate 22,049 downwards.
ATGTGCGAGAAGTCGAGCGAGAACGAGGTGCTCTTCCAGCACTTAGCGGACGGCATCCTGCGCATCCGCAAGCGCTTTCTGCCGCTTGTGCACGAGTGGAAGCAGCATTTCCAGCACGACACTACAGTCAGCAGCAGTAATCGAGCATTCGTGTTCCGTGTCGCCGACCTCCAGCAGCGCCTGGATCTGATCGTGTCCAAGTGGGAAGACCTGGTCGAGGAGAACGAGAAGAAGCAGTTCGCGAAGATCACGCCGAGCATCGTGTCGCTGCCTTTGAGCGCCTACGCGCCGCGCAGCAGTGAAAGTCACGCCCGCTCAGCGAGCCACAAGCGCCGCCGCGTGGTGCTGCACGACACGCGTGGGCGGCCAAAGTCATAGCGTACTAATACAACATTACGCATATAGAGTACCGATGCAGCAGCTCAGCTGTGTCCCATTTGCAGTAGCGCATCCACCACGCGAGTGTGGAGACTCTTTGCTCGCCTCCATACATGGCTTGATTTGCTGGGAGCCAACCAACTGATCCAGTCCCACGTATCATGCATCTGATTGGGTGAAAAGAATGCCTATCAAAATATTCCACCAATGAAGTATGATGTATTCTTGAATTTCAGCCAATAGAAAAATTCATCCAAGAAGGTCGGGTGGGTGGCAACCTGCTGACACACACACACACTTGGAATCGGACGGATCCGCCGCCAACCAGAGAAGAACGCCCGCCGCCGCTCGATCGAGAGAGAGCGAACGACCGAAGCGTCTGCGCGTCCACTTCAGCCACAGCGCGCTCTCCCTCTTCTTCTCTACGCTATCCTCCTCCCGCTCGTCTCCTCCGCTGCGTTAGAGCTGCAGGACTGACGACGCAAGCTCCAACCAACCCACACAACCCACACTCACACACACAATGGCTACCATGACGGACGCGAACGACTGGGAGAAGCTGCTCTGGAGCCTCATGGCCATGGACAACAGCGAGCGCAACCGCGCGGAGCTGCTCTTTGCCGAGCTCAAGCAGCAAAGCGACGCGACGCTCAGCGGACTCGTGCAGGTCGTGCACTCGGCGCGCTCGGATGACGTGCGCGGACTCGCGGCGGTGCTGCTGAGGCGCGTGCTGCTGCGCGACACAGTATCGCTCTGGCCGAACGCGAGCGACCAGGTGCGCCACGCGGTCAAGCAGGAGCTACTCGCCGTGTTGAGCACCGAGCAGAACCGCAGCATCCGGCGCAAGGTGTGCGACACGGTCGGCGAGCTCGCGAGCAGCATCCTCGAGGACGCGCAGTGGGAGGACCTCTTGCCGACGCTGCTGCAGTGGGTGGACACGCCGAACACGACGTTGCGCGAGACGACGCTGCGCGTGTTTGAGATGATCGCGATCTACATCGCGACGATGATCGAGGTGAGCGTGGACGACCCGCAGGCGCAGTTCGAAGCGACGATGCTCACGATGCTCGTCAAGTGCATCAACGACCCCGCAGGCCGCGTGGCGCTGAACGCGATCCGCGCGCTCTCCATGCTGCTGATCAACATGGACACGATCCAGATCCAGCGTGAGGATCTGCTGAACGCGTGTATCCCGTCGATCCTCGCGGCGCTGCACCGCATGATCCACGCGCAGCAGTTTGAGGAAGTGATGGAGACGCTCGAAGTGCTCATCGAAGTGGCCGAGCCGCACGCCGTGTTTTTCAAGCCGTGCCTCAAGGACTACGTGCAGACGATGGTGCAGATCGCAGACGGCGCGGGCGGCGCGATGGCGATCCCGGACGGCTGCCGCCAGCTTGCGATGGAGTTCCTCGTGTCGATCGCCGAGCAGGCGTCGTCAGCGTGCCGCAAGTTGTCGAAGAACTACTTTGTGAACGCCGTGTACCCCGTGGCGTTCAAGATGATGCTCGAGCTGCAGGATATGGACACGTGGAGCGTGGCGAACTGTGACGACGAGGAGGATGCGCTCGCAAACCACGAGATCTCGAACTTTGATGTGGGCTCCGAGGCGCTCGAGCGACTGGTCGGCGCGATCGGCGCGAAGAAGTCGCTGCCCAAGTGCTTCGCGCTCATCCAGGAATACGCGTCGAACGGCGAGAACTGGGTCTTCCGCCACGCGGCGCTCGTGGGGCTCTGCCAGATCCTCGAGATCCTCTCGTACGAGAACCTGGACGCGATCGTGCGCCACCTGCTCTCGCAGGCGTATGACGCCCATCCGCGCGTGTGCTGCACGGCGATCGACGTGATCGGCCAGATGTCTGTGGACCAGGGCCCGCAGTTCCAGGAGGCGTACCACGCGCAGGCGCTGACGATCCTGTTGCACTACCTGGAGGACTTTTCCAAGCCGCGGCTGCAGGCCCACGCCGCGACAGCGCTGCGCCAGTTCATTGACATGTGCCAGCCGCAGGTGCTTGAGTCGTACCTGGAGAAGCTGTTGCAGCAACTGTTCGCGCTGCTGCAGGCACCGAGCCACTCGCGCGTCGTGCAGGAGCAGGCAATCACGGCGATCTCGTCCATCGCGACGGTCTCCGGCACGGCGTTCATCAAATACTACAGCGCCGTGATGCCGTCTTTGAAGCAGATCCTGCTCTCATGTCTACACGAGAGCACGACGACAGGCGACGCCGGCTCGTTCACGCTCGGCGGCATCACGCTCGAGTGCATCAGTCTGATCGGGCTTGCCGTGGGCAAGGCGACGTTTGCGAGCGACTCGGGCGAGATCATGAAGATCATGGCGGAGATGCAGAACACGCCCAAGATCGTGGGCAACGAGTGGATCCGCACGTATCTGCTGCAGGCCTGGGCTCGCTGCTGCAAGTGCCTCGAGAAGGACTTTGCGTCCTACTTGCCCGTGGTGATGCCCACGCTGCTCTTCGCGGCCATGCAGCAGGCTGAGTTCGAGGTGGACCCGTCGACGCTCCCAGACGACGACGACGACCGCTCGTCGGCCAGCGGCGGCGGCGACAGCGACGACATCCAGATCGCGCAGGTGAACGATCGGTGTCTGAGCATCCGCACGTCCGTGCTGGAGGAGAAGGCCACGGCGTGTCAGCTGCTCACGAGCATGGTCACGGACCTGGAGGAAACGTTCTTCCCGTACGCCGAGCAGGTCACCCAGGTGCTGGCGCCGCTCATGACCGACTCAGTGCACTCGGACATCCGCTCGTCGTCCATCAGCGCCATGCCGGCGCTCGTCAAGTGTGTCGCGATCGCGTCTACGAACGCCGAGGCGATTAAGCAGATCGTGGACTTCACGCTGGGTCGTCTCGTGCACGCGCTCACGTCCGAGCCGGAGCTCGAGCTGGTGATGAACATCATGCAGAGCATGAAGATGTGCATCTCGAACGCGCTCGAGCACCACGCGCACGTGCGGCTGAACGCGGCGCAGCTCAAGGAGCTGGTCAACGGTCTACTGGTCGTGCTCGGCGACAGCTTCCAGCGCCGCGCGATGCATCGCGCGCAGAAGGTCGTGGACGACGGTGAGGAGTTTGAGGACGTGAACGATCCTGCGGGCCACGACGACGACCAGTTTGGCAGCGACGACGACGGCGAGAACGAGAGCCTTGAGCAGGAGCTGCAGTTCGTGATGGGCGACACGCTCGGCAGCCTCGCTAAGTCCCACGGCGAGGCGTTCTTCCCCGTGTTCGAGGCCATGCTCTGGGAGAAGATCCGCGAGCTCTCGGCCGAGCACTGCCTCGCCGAGGATCGCAAGCTCGCGCTCTACATCCTCGACGACGTGCTCGAATACTGCGGCGAGCCGGCGATGCGCCAGATGGACGTGTTCCTGGCGCTGCTCATGGACGTGCTCAAGACCAGTGACGGGTACCCTCCGCTGGTGCAGGCGTCGGCGTACGGCATGGGCATCTGCGCGCGCCTGGGCGGTGATGCGTTCGCCAAGCACGCTGAGGCGTGTCTGACGCTTCTGCGCGGCGTGCTCATGCACCCGAAGGCGCGCGACCCGTACAACCTGAACGCGACGGACAACGCGGTATCGGCGTTCGGGCTCATCTGCGAGCACCAGAGCAGCGTCGTGGACTCGGCGACGCTCTTCCCGCAGTGGCTCAGCATGCTGCCGCTGCGAGGTGACCTGGAGGAGTCGGTCGAGGTGATGAGGCGTCTGCTGCGGTACGTGGACGCGCGCAACGAGTACATTTTAGGCAAGGACTGCAGTCAGCTCAGCGCCGTGGTGGCCATCTTCGCCGAGGTGATCGCGAGCGGAGACGCGTTTGCGGCGCAGTGCGGCGACGACGTGTTCGCACAACTGCGCGACTCGATCCGCGTGACGCTCGCGAGTCTGCGCGCGTCCGTTCCGGAGCAGATCATGGCGAGCGCCTGGGGCTCGCTGCGCAGTTCGCAGCAAGCGGCGCTGCACTCGCTCTTCGTGTAAGAAAATTTGGTGATCAGGCCAGAAACACACACGAAAGCCAAGAGACACGGGCAAACTTCACTTCTACTGAACTAGGAATTCAACATTGTTGATGAGGTGCCTAGTATCAAGCGACGCATAGTCCTCAACAACTTCGGAGCAACCAGTAGAGGATCTGAACTGGGGGTGGAAGTTTTGTGCTGGTGGATGCGGAAATTAGGTGAGGTCTTTTGCAAGGTCTTACTGGTAAAATACCTTCGGTGGACATTGTGAAGCACGGGGTCTGTGGGGTTGGGCAAGTGAACAGAAGGAAGGAAGGAAGGGTGGGCAACGAACAAAGTAGATGATGATGATGGAAGGAGGGACGATGACATGGTAACACTAGTGCGTGACGACAACACAAATGAATGATGAATGAACGATTGATTATGCAACACTTTGCTCTCTCCTGTCCCATTTTGTGAGCTTCAATGGACACCACGACCGCCATCTTGTCAAAATCAGCCACGAACCAATTTCGAATTTTTCTCAACAGTGTTGAGGGAATCCGCAAACTTCGACTCGGAGCCACAACCATTTTCAAACTCTCGCTCAACATTGTCAAAGTTCATAACAAAGGATGCTACTGGCAAGGCCAATGGTGTGGGGCTGAGCCCCGACTGAGAGTCTATCCAATTTGCCACCTTGGCTTCCTTCTTCTGGGTTCATTCCCTCTGTCTTGTTCATCGACCAAAATGGCCCTTCGGGTTCCTTTGAATAGCTGGTGAGATGGCTATTGATAGCGACCTGTCTATATCTGTGGCAAAGCGCATTTGCGTTAGTCTTGCGGTTTCTGCTTCAGCCTTCCTAGTGAGCGAGTGCTCCTTATAAAAAAAATAACGTACCGCCGGTCTTTTCTCTCGCTCTCGCTCCTTTCGTTCTGGTCTGGTGGGCGGGCGTTCTATTCTTGCAGATCGTTCTTTTCACGCTCTCGCACCGGCAGGAGGCAAGCAGGCGCTGCCGTAACGCGAACGCAAGACCCCGACACCACCAAGCCAGCGGAAGAGCAGAAGCGCAGAGACTGCAGACGAAGAAGACCAAGAAGTTATGGGGAGTGGGGCGTCCGTGAGCCAGCTCGACCCGCAGTCCTTCGACTATGCGCGAAAAGTGAGAGAAAGAGCCCTGGTTGATGAGGAGTCAAACTATCGCCAGTATTCTTCTGGTCTACTTTGCTAACTTCCCAATGTCTCCTGTGTCATTGTTTCGGCTGTTTCTCTCGGTGTGCAGGAATACCAGCGACTGAGTGAAGCCGGTGAGTCCGAAGAGATGATCTTCACGTCTCTGCGAGACATGATCGCGCTGCAGCTGGACAAGCCCACGGGGCGCGAGAATCTGTCGACACGAGACGTAAGACTAGCTTCTTTGCCTTAGTATTTCTCTGCAGGTGTTTGTATCTTTCTTTGACTTGGAACTCACGACATTTTCTCCCACCTTGTCGCTCCATGCTACTACTGCTATAGCTTGAGATTGACCAAGCGACGATTCTGGAAGAGAAGCTGTGTCATGACCCGGAAGTCGCCACCTTGTTGCGTGCTGCCTCCGAGCTGTCGCTTCGCTACGACAGCGACGGCATGCTGTTGCCTGGCGGCAAAGTGCCTACGATCAAGAACGTGGATTCGGTGCTCTCCATGAGTGGTATCGACACCTTCGAAGCCGTCGGCGCCACGATGACATCGTCGCCATCATCGCCATCTTCACATTCACAAGCACACACGCACTTTGAAGAGGATTACATACAAGACCAAGACCCGGCGCAAGCAATGCCGGCAGCAGGGGGCAGCCAAGCGATTACCGGTCAGGACGTGCACGTGCAAGCTTCTTTCCACGATATGAACCGAGGCGTGACCTTGAGAAATGGCTTTGATTTGACGCAAAATCTGACTCCCGTGTTTACTACAGACGTCTTGACCGACCCGGCGACGCTCAAGATGTGCATCAACTACGCCGAGCGCCACAAAGTGCCCAACGGCGTCGACATGCTGCGCTTCTGGGTCGAGATCGACGAGCTCCAGCTGCTGCCGTCGCACTCGTACACGCACCGGCGGCTGCGTAAGATCTACGACAAGTTCCTCTCGCCCGACGCGCCGTCGCCCGTGTGTGTCACGGGTGCGATGCTGCTCGACATTGAGCGGCAGCTCGAGGGCGACAACATCTCCGCGGGCATGTACGTCGACGCGCAGAACATCTGCTTCGTCGCGCTCGAGCGGTCCGTGTACCCGCGCTTCCGCGAGAGCAAGCTCTTCAAGAAGATGCAGGAGTTCTGTGCACCGATCAACCCGCAAGCCGCCGCGGCCGAGCCGCCCGAGGACTACTCGCTCATGGGGATCTTGAACCACCCAGCAAAGCTGCGGTTCCTCAAGACGTTCTGCATGGAGGCGCTCGCGCTCGAGAATCTGCTCTTCTACCTCGAGGTCGAGGACTGCAAGCGTCTGCCCAACCTGTCGTTCATCACCAACAAGGCACGCAAGATCTACGACCGGTATTGCTGTCGAAGCTCCAAGAGCTTCATCAACATTGACGAGAGCGCGCTGAGTGAACTGCACGCCGCGGTCGAGAACAAGACGGCGCTGCTGCCCAAGCTCTTCTATGAGGCGCAGCTGGTCGTGTTCAACCGGATCAGCGAAGACGTCTGGCGCACGTTCTGCCGCACGCACGAGTACCTCGAGCACTCAAAGAACCTCAAGCCCGAGCAGAAGAAGCAGGCGCGAAGGGTCAAACATCCGAGTCAGGAGCAGACCGAGATCGCGCAGAAGAAACTTGAGACCATGAACGAGTTCCAGCTCATCGAGGTCGCGATGCACTACCCGGTCGAGAAGCTCATCCCGATCAAGTACCAGGTCAACACCACGACGACCCCGCACCAGGACTCGAGTCTCTCCGTGATGCACGCCGTGAACGACGAGCTCTCACCGCACGACCTGCTCACGATGATCGTCGACGACTCCTACGCGAAGAAGTACTTTATGCAGTTCATGAAGAAGCGCGGCGTGGACCAGCTGCTCGCGTTCTGCGCCGAAGTGGACGAGTTCAAGCTGCTCCCCGGGATCGAGTTCCTGCAGCACAGCGCCAGGAAGATCTACCGCAAGTACATGATGCCGAGCGCCAAGCTCCAGGTGGACATGAGCACGGCGATGCGCGACGAGATCTTCGACAAGCTGCACAACCCGAGCGTGGACATGTTCAAGAAGATATCGACGCGTGTGCGCCACGGCATGCTCCAGGACTCGCTGCTGCGCTTCGTCAAGTCGCACCACTACCAGGAGCTCAAGAAAGCTGCCAAGCAGACCCCCATCGAGGTGGAGCTCAAAGAAGTGGACTTGGCCGCCAAGCGCGGGAAAATGGAGCTTACGCACCTCGACATCGTGCTGCAGAACCAGGCGTCGATCCGCCAGTTCCGCCTCTTCCTGGAACAGCAGCACTGCTCCGAGAACCTCATGCTCTGGGAAGAGATCGAACACTACCGACGGCTGCCGTCATACCAGATCGTGTTGCGCACGGCCAAGAAGATCTACGACAAGTACCTCAACCCAGCGAACACGCGCATGGCGATCACGCTCTCGGACGCGCTGCGCCAGCGGGTACTCGATCAGATCGAGAGCGCATCACGCACGACGTTCGACGAAGTCGAAAACGAGTGCTACGAAGTGATGCGCAACGTTGTCGTCCCGGATTTCCTCGACTCGCGGATCTTCATGACGCTCGTGGGCACGTGGGCCGTCGTGTCCGAGGACTATCCGGCCGAGATGCTCCGTGGCGAGTTTGAAATGGCGTTTCTGCGGCATCGGTTCCACTTGGTACAGGAGACCAAAGGGCTTTCGAGAGACACGTCGACACCGCTCCTGGGTACCACCTCGAACACGAATCTGTGAAACCTAGCGACATCAATGACCAAGTAGAGAGAGAATGAAAAATGAGCATTGAGTCGCGAGCTGAAACAGAGAGAGTGAGTGAGAGAGAGAGAGAAAGAGAGAGAGCGTACCCGGGAGAGCGCGCGCACGTGGAAGGGAAGAAGAACAAGGAGGAGAGTGCAGGATGGACCCTCGGTCTCGCATTAAGACGCGGTTAAATGGAAGCGCGGCCCAATGACGTTGTTCTCCCACTTTAAGATGCCCAAGAGGAAGCTCACGGCGTTCTCCGCAGCGTGCTTGGCTGTCTTGTAGTTGGTCTTGCCGCGCCACCGCACCTCGCAATAGTCATGTCGAGCGTTCTTGGCGTCGCTTGCTTGGCTGTCATTGAAGGTATCTGTCTGCTCAGGCACCGCGCTGGGCGGTATCGACAGCGTTCGCCGCTGAATCTCGATCGAGATCCACACGTCCACCCAGACCACTTTCTCATTGGACGCACTGCCGCTGCCAGCGTCTGGGCTTTCAGTGCCGTCTACTGCTTCGGATATCTGCTGCTGCTCTCGCTGCCGCTCTACTTCGAGTTGTTCCTGCTCTTCTACGCTCGGATTAATGCTCTGGATGCCAAACAGGAAGCCCTCGGGCGTCTCGAGCAGGAACAGCGCGTAGTGCGTGCGGAAGATCGTGTTCTCCTCCGGGTGCTTGATCTCGCGCACGACGATGCCCAGACGCTCGTCCACGCGCTGCAGAAACTCCATGCGGCGGATGCGCGCGTTCTCCTTATTGCGGGGGTTCCGGTACTGCTGCAGGTTCACCGCGTCGCGCCACACGCGCTCAACGATCTCCAGCGTGTCCATGTGCGGGAACTGCTTGGTGAACTCAAAGTGCATCTGGCTCTGCGCGTCAATATGGCGGTGGGTCTCCCAGCCAAACACTTCGAACACTGGGTGTGCGACGTCGTCGTGTGGCGGCGTGGCGCGCGCGAGCTCCTTCACGCGCTGCAGGTCAGCGCAAAACTGCGTCAGCAGCGCATTCACGTGCGCCGCCGAGAGCGCCGTGAAGCCAAACTCGAAGGACGACGAGCCACTCTCTCCAGACGATGCGGCGGCTGACGATGAACCCGAGTACTTGCGCGCCTGCGCTTCCAGGATCTCGAGCTTCTCGGCCGTGCGCGTCGCGTCGCCACTGTCGCTGTCCTCCAGCTGCCACTGCGCGAGCACGCGCTGCAACTCGAGCACACTCGCACGCTTCTCGTCCAGAAACTGCTGCACCGCGCTCTGCTCCGCCTCGAGCTCGCGCTTCAGCTGCACCACGTGCGCGAGCTTGGTTTGCAGCAACCGGCAGTGCTGCACGCGCTGCGGATCGCTGCTCGTCAACTGGGACTCTTCCCACTGCGTCAGCTGCTTGAAGCGACTCTCGAGCTGCGAGAGCGTCGTGCGCAGCGTCGTCAGCACTTCCTGTATTTATCGATTCACATTTACATACACCATGTCCATATTGTGTTAAGCAATCCCACACACACAACTACTGTATACAAGAAATCCATACAACATTTAGCAGCAACAAACCTTTTCTTTCATGCGCGCGCGCCGCATGGACTCGCGGTTGCGCCGTCTGCGCTGCAGCACCGACTGCTTCTTCTTACTGCTGGTGTTGTCGTCACCATCATACGCACCATCGCCATCCAAAAACAGCGCGACGTCTGTTTCGTCGTCGTCTTCGCTGCTGCGGTGCGCGCTCGAGTAGGGCGAGTAGGTGCTTGAGGTTTGGCCGGGCGACGGTACCACCGCTTGTCCTGTGTAAAGCTGCTGCTGCTGCTGGTTGAAGAGGATAGGATCATTGGCGAACGCAGCGGTGGGAGTCACGGGCCACGGCTCAGGGAACACGTCGGCTAGTGGGGACGGTGGTGCCGTCACTGCTGGTACTGGCATATTGCTGTTACTGTTGTCGTCCACATAGTCCTCACTGGCGTAGAGATTCTGGGTAATGTTGACGCCCACCACATCGTAGCTGCTGGTGCCGTTGTTGTTCTGGTAGTAGTCGTAGTCATAACTCTGCGCGTGCGCTTGCGATGACAGCGCCGCGTTCGCTGCTGTGGCGGCGGTGTCGTAGCCCTCGAGCCCCCAGAGCGCCGCTGGTGCTTGGGCGTACTGCTGGTTCATCGTCGGCGCTTGTCTCTGGCTCGCGCTCATTTGCCTGTTGGTCTTGAGCGCGGATTGGATTCTCAGAAGACGAGCAGAGTAGAGCAGGTGAAGACGACCAAAGCTGAAGACCGCGCCTGTGGACGAGTGTGCGGGTGGTTCTTTATTTCCGTTTGGAGCCGCGATGAGGGTGACGATTGAGCTTGAGAGGTGGTAGACAGACACACGCGCTCACTCGCACGGGAGGAAGGAGGGCTGAATGGGAATGGGCGGGCGGATGAGGAGCGGGCGGAGCGCGAGTGACGAGATCAGATGAACGCGAGCGACCAAACTGACTGATTCGACGACAACGACAATAATAATGCCAGGGTTTCTCTTTCAATTTTGAGTGAGCGCTTTCAAACGTTGATATTGATATAACGTGGTGCTTTTGGATTCAGTGAAGAGCCTTTTGGCTGCTTCCCCTCTATGAAGTGAACCTCCGAAAATGTGTGTCATCTGAATGACACGCATGATCTTCTTCTGTGAGTTACTAAGTTCGTTTTGTTAAAAATGCCAAGTCCAGCAAAGAATACAAAGCGCAGGCGTACGACTGGTCGCGTTGGCACTTTTTACTTTTTGAATGATGCATTATAGCAGTTTTTAATGGGGCATTTTAGGTATATTCTATTTTTCTCTTAAAATTTATCGGTGAATTTTACCAAAATGAAAGATGCATGTTACAGCACAACACTAAGCATGGCAATTTCGCAGATGTTTTGTCTCCATAGTGCATTTTTGAATGTAGTAGCATACAAAATATATCTCATAAGAACAAGTGTGCAACTAGTTTTGAAAATACTGAACAACAAGTGTTGAAGGCTTCAAACTTGTAAAGTGCGCAACATTTAGCAGCCAACTTTTTAGGTATCATAATTTTGGTCCCAGAAGTTGTATCCTCCAAACATGCACACTAGTAAGCTGCATCAAATTTGTAAAAATAATTCCATACAAATGCAGCGCACAATATCCTTCCAGAAAACTCTTTCGTTTGTTCAGTGTGGACCACACTATTTCGGCCACTCGGACTTGACCCAAGCCACTCTCTCCGATCCACACTCCATCAAATACCGACCCCAAGCAAAACAACCAGAGAACGCCAAGAAGCCAAGCAACCTGACCACCATGAGCGTATGTTGGCTACCTCCTTCCTACCGTCTACACCTGCGCTCTAGCCGCACAGACGCAAACATGTGCGCGTATGCGCTGCACTATGCCGCTGTCTCTCTATATATCTATAGACCTATAGGCACTGACGTCACGCCCGCCCTCCATCTCTTCTCTTCTCGTCTCTTTGTGAAATGGCAGGCCCAGCAGCAGAAGATGCCGTCCATGGAGCAGATGCAGGCCGAGCAGATGAAGCAAAAGTGCGTCCTCCTTCTCATCCATGCGTATCTCTCCTAATTCAGCAGAGCGCGCACTGTCACTCACTTATGCGTGCACTTGTCGCTGTCTGTCTGATTGTTGAACAGGGAGCAGGAGCAGATGCGCAGCTCGATCGTCTCGCAGGTCATGCAGCCAGAAGCTCGCGAGCGCCGTACGTTTTGCGATACTACATGTCTGTCTTTGTGCCTTAGACCGTAGCGCTCATTGGACATTGGCGTTTGCTGTTGCGTGTATGTGTTTTTGTGATGGTGATGCAAACATCACAGTGTCTAGAATAGCAATTGTGAAGCCCGAGAAGGCGCGCGCGATCGAAGACATGGTGATCCAGATGGCGCAGCGTGGTCAGCTCACGGCCAAGATCGACGAGGACAAGCTTATCGACCTACTCAACCGCGCGGGCGAGACCGAGGAGAAACAGCGCACAAAAGTCACGGTACGCTGATCATCATCCACCCACCCATCCGTAGCTGCTCGTAGAGCTAATGTGTTGTTTGCAACAATGCGTTTGCGTATTTGTGTGGTGGCTGAGCAGATGAAGCGCCGAACGTACTTTAGCGATGAAGACGAGGACGAGGACGACGACTTTTAAGCTTGAACACCATCAGCAGCAGTGATAATTCCATAGTCAAGTCAAGAGAGAGAGAAAATGCGTGAAGCGCTGGGGTTGGAGGTAGTATTGTTTTCCCTGCTACTTCATCAAGTTTCGAGGCAACCTCCCTACATTTTGTTTTCTCACAGTGTATCCGTGCACGTGTTTTTCAGACTGGCGAAGGGGGATAGTGAGATTCCTCTCAAGAGAGCCCAGGGCTTGTCTTTCTTCATTTGTAAACGGTTTGATAATCGCAGTCTTTTTCTTTCCGTTTCTCTCTTCTGACCCTCAACTTGAGCCTCCATGCGTCCTCTCTTTCGGTGTCTAATTGGTCCAGCAGGACACCGCGGAATGAGCGAAACAGGTACGTGTGCCATCTTCCTAGTCTCCAAAACGTATTGAATGATCTCAATTTATATTGTGTCACTCCATGAAAGGCTTCACAACTACACGAGTACAGCGAGCACCCACCTAATGACCTACTACTATTACTCAACTCTCTCTCTATTAGCTGACCCATTTTCTCTCAGTCCTACTTACCAGCCCATGGTGGCTTGGCGGTGTCGGTAGAACTGCCAGCCGCCGTACGCCAAGCCCGGGAGCAGCGAGATGCCGATGACCAGGCCCGTGAACGGCAGCGTGAACGCATGGTAGAGGATGTAGCAGAGGGTCGCGGCGGGCAGGACGGCAAAGAGCAGCACCATGTACTTGCCGCCGGGCACTTTGGTCGGACGCGGGATGTATGGCAGCTTGACGCGCAACGAGAACGCCGTGGCGATCACCACCAGCTGCACCGCGGCTGAGAACGCGTTCGTGATCGGCAGTAGGTTCTTGTACTCGATCGTGAGCAGTGGGAGCGTGAGCACGAGCATGAGCAAGATCGAGTAGTGTGGCACTTCAAAGCGCGCGGACTTCTTCGCGAGGAAGCCCGGCACGAGCACGTTCTCGGCCATGCCCGACAACTGGAAGCTCTTGGCGTACAGGCTCGCGATGAACATGCCCGCGGTGGAGCACATGGCAGCGATCACGATGAGCGCCTGGAGGAACCGGCCGCCGACGTCGCGCGCGATGAGCGGGTACGCGTCATTCGTGAGCATCGACCAGTGGAGATCGTCGGACGATAGCCCCGCGGGCATCGGGATGATGTACGACGCCATCATGAGCAACACCGTGAAGAGGATCGCGCGAGGGTACACGTGCGCCGGGTTGAGCACTTGACCACCAAACACCGAGAGCATGATGATGCCGTCGTAGTTCCAGAAGATCGTGTTCACGTAAGTTTCCCAGTCGATGTCTATATCGCCTTCCATCTCAGCGTCCTTGGTCTCCGTGTTGTACTCGGTGACTTCGTGGCGGATCTCAAAGAGGTCGTCAAAGTCGACAGCGACAGAGTACGCCCAGATCGTGAAAGTCACGAACGCGAGCACGATGAACCCACAGAGCGCCACGCAGATGCGGCTGAGGTTGCGCGTCCCGGAGAAAGTCGGTACCGTGAGCGCCACAGCGATCGCCGCCTTGATCAGATACTCGACCACGCTGGACTCTATCTTGACGTCGTAGAATTCCTTTACGAGCTTCACGAGCACACCGGGGAGCAACGCGGCGTTGAACACGCCCGAAACCCAGGACCAGTAACCGACCTGGAAGCCCCAGAACGGACCGAACACGTTCATGACCCAGACCGTGAAGCCACCGTCCTCGGGGAACGCGGAACAGAGCTCCGCGACGATGAACGCGTACGGGATCGTGATGAGCAACGGGTAGACGACGAAGCCTGCCATGCCGATGAGTGGGCCGGCGGACGCGATGACCGGCTCCGAGCCGATGGGGCCGCCGCTACTGAGTAAGAACGTGATTGCAACAACCCCAAGCGTGCCGAGCGCGCGCGAGCTCACGAACTCGGTGGACAGGTGGCTTCCGTACTGTGGTGATTCCAGGATCATGTCGACTTTCTCGAAATCCCCACCGCTGTCCATGAAGTTGTTTACGACGGGCGTGTCGTAGAGCGTCACTTTCGTGATCTTCCCCACCGGCGGTTTCTGCATTATTGTGTGGTCGAGTGACTGTTGTCGGACGGAGAAAACCGTTTAGGAAGATGGTACCGAAGAGCCCCACGACAGAGTGTGAGAGCTACCTTGGTGAGCTGACGGTCGATCCTGGAATGGCGAGAGGAAGAATGGAATAGCACACACACACAAGAGAAGGAGAGAGAGAAAAGTGAGGGACTTTTTGTTCCTCGCAAACCACAGATGCTGGGCTGAGCTGGGTTGCTGAGCTGAAAGCGATCCTTCCGCACCATATGCCATCTGTTAATCTAAACTTGATGTGCGCGCCACACAAGAGAACGGGCAGGCTCGTCAACAGATGTGTCATCACAAAACAGGCACTTGCCGCCTAATTGAGGGCCGGAAGGGCTGAAAGGAGGTCAAAGAGTGCAAAGACGGCAAACCAGCAATGGCGCTGAACCCCGTTTCTCTTGCTACATTGGCAACGAATAGGGGAGTAGGCGACGCCCATTGCACGCACTCACTCACGCAGAACGTGAGTGAGTGAACCCTGCTGCTGGGTTGGTTTCCCACCAGCTCAGCAGTTCAGTACTATTAGTACTGTACAGGAACGCGAGACGACCGAGTATTTGTTTACGAATGACAGCACTTCCATGAAAGCGTAGCTCTTTACTCAGCAGTCCGAGGCTCCATTGAGAGATGTGCACGCATTGCCAAGCCGTCTAACGTCCACTTGTCCACTTGCACGAGATCCAGGCTTTGATATCCTCTCTCGTTCGTTTTGCTGGGCTTCCAAGCGAATGGAATTAACGAATGGGCTACTCAGCATTCATTCCCCACTTGGGGGTTCTTTTTCTGTTCGATTTGACCTCGGGTTACTAACAGCACAGTAAGCGAGTGGATCCACGTGCGCCACACACATCAGCGCGTCCCAGAGGTGCAAAGAAGCTCCGTGGATTCGTCTTCGGAGTTCCAAACCACAAGGTGCAATGCAATGGTAGGCAACGTGACACTTTGTATGAGTGCTGATTGTCCGATTGTGGCTTTTCAGATATCGGATTATAGAGTCTGATGTTTTCAATTTTCATTTGGATTTAGTATGTGGGCGTTAAATGACGACAAATTTGAAAGTCTCTAGTATCGGATTACATAAAGTGATCCGGTGTAAACGATCTCAGAAGCGATTAGAGTTGTTTGTGGTGCCAGCCGTTGAGACGATGATGCGGTTGTTGCGCCACATCATGTTCGCGTGCATCACGCTCACTCTCCTGATGATGTCCATAGCGGGCTGTGTGAGTTTGTTGATGTTCACCGCCCACAATCAAACTGGCGAGGCGGATAGCTCCTCACTTGACGCCGATTTTTGATCCAGAACACTGACTCACTGCTGACACCCGCACCCAATTGACAAGTTGTGCTGTTGAACCGATGGGCTTGTCTGGCATATTCATCACGGAGTCGTCGCTAAACTGGTGTCTCAAGATGGCGAACCACCGGTATCGCGATGACCTCAAACGTTGTTTGAGAATGCGTTTCTACGGTGCCATTCCGCCAAGCTACCCCAATCGTATAGAAACGCTAATCTTTGGATCCTCGGGAAAAATGTGCGTGCACCTTTTTCCCTTCTGGAAAGCGAACGAACTGCTCAGTTGGCCGAGGACACGATTGCCTTCAAAGGTACTCATTGTATCATTTAAGCTCATCAATTCTTTGGTCATGCTGACATGTTGGACAATGCCAACCCCCGACTGGCGCATTGTGCCAGTAACATCACACGCACGATGGGCTCACCATTAATTACGTAGCTGCCGCTTCACACCTTTACTGCCGCTCGAGCAGCTCCATGGAAACGTTGGAGACAAGCGCCCGTCGATTGATGAGCTCAGTTCCGCCCAGAACGCTGATTCTTTCGAGTCAGTCAAGTGAATCCGTCAACTTCGATGGCAAAGTCTCCCATAAGTCTAGGTAGTCGCCTTCGCGATTAGCGTTAAAGAGGCCAGTGGATCCTGAGAATGTGACCAAGGTGTACATTTCAAAGCGTTTGATTGGAAAGCGGACTGATCTACTACCGTCCAAATCCAAACAGATTATATAATATACGCCATTGGGGGTTGTTCCTTTCGTCCTTCATTCATACTCTACTGATCGGGACCTAGACTGGTTGGCTGTGCCAGAGAACTAAACTGAACGTCTTCCTTCGACCCTTACACACTCTTGCCCTTACCAGCCCATGGTGGCATTGCGATGGCGGTAAAACTGGTACCCTCCGTAGGCGAGCCCCGGGATCAAGAAGATCAGGATGATCAGCGCCGTGAAGTCGTACATGAACGCTTCGTACGTGATATAACCCATGATCGTCGTAGGCAAAACAGCGATCATCGCGAGCACCCACTTGCTGCCCGGTACTTTTGCCGGGCGAGGGATGTACGGCAGCTTGCTGCGCAAGTGGAACGCCGAGGCGATGACCACCAAGTCCACCGCCGCTGAGAACGCGTTGGTCATGGGCAGTAGGTCTTCGAAGTCGACGTTCACGAGCGGCAGAGTGAGTAGCATGGTCAGGAACACCGACACGCGCGGCGCCTGGAACTGTACGCTGCGCTTCGCGAGAAAGCTCGGCAGCAGCTGGTTCTCAGCCATGCCCGAGACCTGGAATGCTTCGGTGTAGATCGTCGTCACGTACTGACCCGCAGTCGAGCACAAGGACGCAATGATGATGAACCCTTGAAGGAACGATCCGCCGACGTCCTTTGCGATCAGCGGGTACGAGTCTTCGGTGAGCATCGACCAGTGGAGGTCGTCGGACGATAGCCCCGCGGGCATCGGGATGATGTACGACGCCACCATGAGCAACACCGTGACTAGGATCGCGCGAGGGTACACGCGCGCCGGGTTGAGGATCTCGCCGCCGAAGACCGAGATCATGATGATGCCGTCATAGTTCCAGTACAAAGTGTTGACGAATGTGCTCCACTCGATCGCAATCGGGCCCTCAAGCTCAGCGTCCTTGGTCTCCGTGTTGTACTTGGTGACTTCGTGGCGGATCTCAAAGAGGTCGTCAAAGTCGACAGCGACAGAATACGCCCAGATCGTGAACGTGATGAACGCGATGAACACGATCCCGCAGATGAACATACTCAGCCGACCCACGTTGCGTGTGCCAAGGACCGCCGGGATCGAGAGCACAACTGCGATCGCCGCCTTGATGCTCCATGAGGCAACTACGGATTCGATCTCCACTTTGTAGAAGTCCGTGATCACCTTCACGATCACACCGGGGAGCAGCGCACCGTTGAGTACACTGGAGATCCAGGACCAGTAGCCGACCTGGAAACCCCAGAAAGGTCCGAACGCGTTCAGGGCCCAGATTGTGAAGCCACCGTCTTCCGGGAACGCCGAGCACATCTCGGCGATGATGTACGAGTACGGGATCGTGATCAGCAGCGGGTAGAAGATGAAGCCTGCCATGCCGATGAGCGGGCCGGCGGACGAGATGACGGGCTCCGAGCCAATGGGGCTTCCACAGCTGCTCAGGTACGCGATTGCGACAACGCCGAGCGTACCGAGCACGCGATGGTTCACAAACTGCGGCTGCAGACCGTCAAGTCGCGGGGACTCGAGAATCATGTCGATCTTGTCGAACTCGCCAATGTCCCTGTCAGACAGAAGAATGCTTTGCAAGGTTAGTTTTTCCATACAGGCTGATGATTTTCCCTTGAGCAGCAGCTAGTCTAACAGCAAAAGACGTACATGAACTGTCCCGCAGGCGGGGTCTCGTCCAACGTTGGCGTGTACGCAGAGCCTTTCATAGGCGGCGCCTTGGTCGGGAACGTGACGCTCGGAGTCCTCTGCATCTTGCCGTCCTTGAGTCGAAAGCGACCGGAACAAGGGGTTTCTCTATGCAAAAGGTTGGAGTGCGTCGGAGGCGTCGGAACCTGGAGTGAGAGGCTCGGAATAGCACCGAAACCAAAACAAGCACACGATGAAACGAAAAGCTGGCTGGCTGGGTAGAGTACAGATGCACTTCATCCTCTCTCGCGACGATGATCAAGATAGTTACTGGCTGCCGACTGAACTCCCCGACAAGAAACGAATAGGGGAGAGCGATTTAGAATGCCTACATAACCTGAAACACCAGCAGTGAAGTGACTGTGTGATGACTGGCGCATGGGTTTGTAAACAAACCATTTGGCGTGACTCCTATCCGTTTTCTATCAGTCAAACTCCAATTTACAGTACTTGTCTATTCTTTGCCTGTGTGATTGACAGTGCGAGTCCAGTAGGAATGACAGAATTTTGATTGAGACTTCCGAAGCCAACATGACGGCTGGTCTTTGCTCTATAGAGAGCACTCACTTCAACTTGCCATCTGGTTTATCTACTGAGACTGAGGCTTGCTCTGAGACTCTGAGATTGGTGAACACCAACGAGTCCACGAAGCTTGCTAATCCACCGATTGCCTCTTCGCCTTCTTTGCTGAGCAAAGACTGGAATTCGTTGATCTACATTATGTGTAAACCAATAGTCCTGACCGATTAGGGTCCCTAGTAGGGAGCAACCTTGAGCCTCACATGGAAGTTGCATCGATTGAACACCAACAAACACCACAACGCCAGAACATAATATTGGCGATTGGTTGCTGGCGGCACTTTGTCCCAGCATTAACAAGGCTCCTACTGGATTGTTGAGCAAGCAGACACGGAGACTGATGCGATCTGATCTGAGGGGCACACCTGACACTTGCGTCCCAGCTGATGAAAACAGCAGCAAAAGCCGAGCAACTGCGAAACATTCAAGCTTCTCGCCATGTGGCACTGGTTTTGTATTGACCAAGCCATCACATAGCGAGCTCCTGAACTCAGTCAACGTTGGCTTAGTGATCTCATCTGCTGTTGTCAGAGACTCTTGAGAAATGGATTTTGCGCCAGTACCCCATACAGATCATACAGGTTAGTATCGCTGGGAAAGCAGCGCACTTGATAAAAAGCGGATCCTCACTCAGAATGCTGCGAGACCCACGCAAAATGAATTCGCGCTGCCTCGGAATAGTGACACCCGTCAGGCACTCTTCCCACATGTTTGCAACCTTAATCTCCTCAAATCTGGCACTCAAGTGTAGTGTTAGCGAGCGAGTACCTTCGGTGATGTCAAGGAGCCAGCTGATCTCATGCAGCACGACACAGATAAACAATGTTAATGATGTTGTTATACAACAAGTGCTTCCTGGCCAGCCACGGTACCGTTTTGTGACATGTCCTCTCGTTTCGCAAGCTTGAACTCGTCATACCTGGACAGTACACAAGCAAACTCGCTCGTCTGTCACATTTCTAGATATCACCTTTTTTACCATCAGCTATCACTACCCTCCATCACTATCTTTTTGCCAGCGTGTCGAGCCGAGACCTAAACCAACGCCTGCTCCAAACGCAAACGAACTGGCGAGGGTTTTTAGAATCAATACCCAGCACCAACACCCTAGGCACGGTATCATTCGGCACGACGGAGCATCTTAGTCACCAAGAGTCAAACTCTGATCCTGTTGGCTCTTCCGCACTGAGAGAATTTCGTGCTCCTAGGTTTTCATTTTCACCAGGAAAACTGTAAACATTTCGATCCTTCGGATAATACCATACAGGCAACGTTCCCAAAATTGAGCTCCAAAAAATGTGGGAAAAACATTGAAATATAGAGGTATTTACACGATAGAAGTATAAAGATATACAGGTTCGCTCGCTACCAGATCCACTCAGACAAGAAGTTGTCGAATTGATGGTGTGCAAACTCGAAGTCTATGCATGGAAATGATAAGCGCACACAAGTCTTCGTCGAAAATTGCCGCGTGGCGCCAACAGTTTGCCACTGTCTTGCTTGTCACTCCTTTTCACGCCTCTTCTGCCCATTCCATCGCCTCTAGAATGTCCGCGCTGAAGAAAGACTTTGTCATTGCTTGCATGTTCTCCACTCCGACTTCAGCGGCGCGCTCCAAGAGCTCGTCGACTTTTACTACGGCTCGCCGTGTTTTGATTGCTCCGATTCGTGCCTTGAGTGACTGAGCCACTCCAGCATCTTGGGTTGAAGATGCGCAGTGGTGTTGGGCGGGAGCATTTGGATGCGTACGTTGGACAGCTGCTGCTCGACTCGATGGCACAACGTGTTGTCGAGAAGCAGGAGCACTTTGCGCCTGTCTTTCAGCATTGCAGCGTTGAACTCATCCAACCCTTCGCTGCACTGTAGTACTGGTGGTCGAGCTGCTCTCCTGCCCTCCCATTGAAGCATCTTGGCTGACGAGCAGTGCCGATGAAGATGAGAGAGATCTTTGCCGAGCCGTCTGTGTTGCTTGTCACTGCCATCGTAATGCGCTTCTTGTCCTTTTTCGTGCCGGCAATTGGTTTCTTCGAGTTCGAATGGTCCGGTGGCATACAGTAAAAGTATGCCGTCTCGTCCATGTTGAATACATCGCACTTGTCGTATCCCCTTGTCACCTCCTGGAGCTACACTCTTCCGTCGGCAACGGCGGCAGCGCTGGCAGAGACTGCTTCTCCGTGAAGCCGACAGGACTTGATTCCGCGCCGCAACTTTAGCTTTCACAGTCACCTGTCTGAGAACGCCATCGTGGTGAGCTTGCTGGTCACGTTGGAGTTGGGGTCGCCGTCGACGCGGTCACGAATCATTGCCGCTCTGCCGCAGATCGCGGCGCCAGTGACAACAGGAATGCGCAACTGCTCGCACGAGCCGATTCACTGCACAACCTCAGCTTCAAGGAGCGCACATTGCAAATTGTGGTGGGTCTTGCGCGTCGGATTGCCACCGCCGTCCTGGACCAGGCTCTTGGAGAGCAGTCGCAGCGTCCCTGGCGCAGGCGGGCTCGAAAGCGCGAACTCTTTTGCTGCCGACGCACACAAATAGCGCACAGGCAGCTCTGGTTGCTAGTGATATAGCTTGCAGACCGCACGCTTCTGCTCCCATGTTAAACGAACGCGTGAGTGTTTCTTCGGTATCCTGTCGTGCCCTGTGTTTGTCTTTTGGCATGTGTGACAGCGTTTCACGCGCTATTTTTAAATTCGAACTAGCACAAAGTTTTGATCGATCAGTTTTGGAAGGATGTGTTTTTGCACAGGAAGCTAATAATGGGAACGTTGCTTGGACAATATGTAACGTATTTTTCCAGATAGTGCTCTCACTCCAAATAATGATCCTTCCCCACAAGACCGCGCACTAAAAAATATAGCCCAAATAGGGATCTGATTTTTGCTGCGTTTCATAGCTCACATTAGCGAGTCAGGTACTACTAGTATTTTATACAAACACGGGACGAGCAGCTTATTTTCTTGCCAGCTAGGATCGATTGGCTACGAGAGCTCCGCCGTGCTCAGTGAGTTTTCGGGCTATCAGTTTAGGTTTGACAAAGGCTTGCGCAAGTGATTTCAAGTGTTGGTTTTTCGGGATTTCAGCTCCAAATGGGTGTCTTCTTCGGATAACACCACAAATTTGTCGGATTAAAAACAAAGCTTTTCCAAAAAGAAAGCACACTGTTTCTAGCGGACAGATCCAAATAAATGGACAGCGTAAAAGCGAGAGCCTTGGTACATGTAGCACAAGCCATATACATTACTATCCACTCCAAGAAAGAAGTCATCCAGTGAATTACCATTGTCGAAATGTTGGAGG
>JALBZB010000543.1:0-23920 GCA_038050625.1 Pythium sp. MPC-2022a | reverse complement strand
ATATATTTCGTATTAGCAACTCTTTGTCAAGAGCGCAATGCTTTTAAAACGAATCGGACCGATCGACATTTGGCCTGTGTGCGTTCAACTGTGTACCCATTCTGGTTTTCTGACAGTAGGTCAGTCAAAAATGCGTTTATTTCGTGATTGGCTATAAAACGAAGCCTTTTTTCTTTTCTGAATCGTGTTATTGGCCAATATATCCACAGAAGTCACCATTTTCACGTTTTATTGGCGCGCACTGTACTTCTGGTGGGCACTTTATGTCAAGCTTCGTTTATGTTCATTTCACTCCATTTTACTAGGGATAGTTGCTGAAGGTACCTTGACAGATTGTTGACAGTTACTTCAGAAATATAAAATGCCACATACAGTGCGCCTTATAATTATACGAACGCACTTGTTTTTTTGAAAAAAAATGCCAAAAATTAGGTTAGAAAAATTTCGTTGCATTCAACGATGCGCAAAACAGAGCTTTATCAGCACCCAAAATGTGAGCTTTTGGATCGCTACCAAAACATCCCACGTTCAGAATATCATTTTTGACAGAGTGAAAAGAATGGGACGGCGTGGTAAGATTTGGAAACAAGAAAGTTAATGAAGCTCTGACTGCGATCTAATACGTAGCATATCCGCCCTTACGCTCGATAACTTGCTGACAGCGGTTTGGCATCGACTGGACAAGTGCGTTCATCAAATCGTTGGTCACAGTGGCCCAACCTCGGATAATAGCAGACCTAAGCTCTTCTTTCGCGTCAAGCTGCCGACCTTCACTGTAAACGGCGCGCGCGAGAACTCCCCACAGGTTCTCAATTGGGTTGAGATCCGGGAATTTTGATGACCACGCCATGATGTTCAGACCTAACTCCAAAATCGTTCGTTTCGTCTCCCTCGAAGTGTGAATCAGGGCGTTATCCTGTTGAAATATGTGGCCATCGAGATGGTTTGCTGATAGGAATGGGAGCAAGTACTTACGGAGCGTGGGGCAATATGCAGTCAAATCTTGGGTGCTGTCCAAGAAGCCGATGTCGCTCTTGCCGTTTGTCGAAAACGCAGTCCAAACCATCGCAGAACCGCCACCCAAATGTCGATTCTTGTAGTACTCTTCTTCTTTGCGTGTGCCGTGCCAATAGTACTGGAGGCCATCCAGGCCGTCCAGGTTCCACTTCTTTTCATTCGAAAACACAACACTGTTCCAGAGGTTGCCATAGTTAATCTGGTCTTGTGCCCACAAAAGTCGTGCATTGATGTGGGACCTGGTCAACAACGTGGCAGCAAGGCGTTTCTTGTACTCGAGGTGGCTCACTTTCTTCAAAAGGTGCTGAACGGAGGAAAGGTGAAGCGGCAGGTTGAGCGCGTTTTTGAGCTACCGGGCGCTCTTTTTTCCTTTGACGCTTCGCGAAGAAGCAGCCTTTCTTGTCGGTCGGTCAACTTGGAAGGTCTTCCAGGGCACTTCGAGATACCGTAGGTGCTTGAAGATGCAAGACATGACTGGACCACACTCTTGTTTCGTTTGACTCCACTTGCGATCCATCGGGTTGAGTATCCGAGAATTTGAAAGTCCAGCATCCGCTGCCGCTCTACCTCACTCAGCTCTGTTCCCCATTGGTATGGGAATTCAACGTGAATGGCGCTGAATATTTGTGGCACGTGTCATCTAACTGTGCTCAGCATAACAAAACATTTCGCGGGGTTAAAAGCGGAGCGTAAATACATTTTTATCAAATCTTACCGCGCCGTCCCATTCTTTTCACTCTGTCAAAAATGATATTCTGAACGTGGGATGTTTTGGTAGCGATCCAAAAGCTCACATTTTGGGTGCTGACAAAGCTCTGTTTTGCGCATCGTTTGAATGCAACGAAATTTTTCTAACCTAATTTTTGGCATTTTTTCAAAAAAACAAGTGCGTTCGTATAATTATAAGGCGCACTGTACTTTGGCTAATCCGTTTTTGAGAAGAAAAAGAAAATTACTTTTAATGAGTAATCATCGGATCACATAAAGAAAGCATTTTTCATTGCCGAAAAAAATACTCTCTCAAAGATGATGATGAGCACTTTCATTATTATTTAAATGTGCTTTTGAATTTCGAATAGTAGCCTCTCAGTAGTTGGTTTGAGTATGGAGTTGCGTGCATAAAAGGGAATTCGAGGACACTTTTAAAAACACAAAAAATCTATTCATAAGAAAACAGAGGTCATTTATTGTAGCGACGGTTTTTACCGGACTCCTGTATCAAGTCCTAGAGAGCATCACGTTTTTGATACGAGAATTCAGTAGTCGTGGTGTCATATTGAGAGAAGTTGTGATAATTGAGAACGAGATCGCCGGGCACTCAATCCTTATTATTATAGAGATAGCTACATGGGCTGGAGGGAGAACCAGCCTGTGGATGTGACGCGCAGATACAGGTTGCTTTTGCTGCGACTAGCGCTTCTGTTACGTCAGCTTTGCAGCAGCAACTGCAATGCAAGCAATTCTTTGCTCATGACGGAGACGCTTCAAACAGCAACCTTGGTTGCTATTTCGGTCTTGTATTTGGATCATTTCATCATTTCATCATTTCATCATTTCATCATTTCATCTTGGACCGTTGAGCGGTGATATTGGACGATGGCTCCTTCTTGTTCTTCTTCGTCTTCTTCATCATCTTCTTCTCACTGGTCGCTTCTTCTTCTTCGTTTTCAGATCGGTTGCACTTCTTGCTGTCGAACGCTTTCTGGTTCACGCAGGACTTCTCGCGATGAAAAATGCAGACTGTGTGCAGCGCGCCGTTCTTCTTCACTGTACGCGGGTGAGGGCATTTGCTCTTGCGGAGGCGCACTGCGTGGTCGGTGCTGGCAGTGGCTACTGAGATCGATGAGGTGCGGACGGCGATACCTAGAGAATCTCTTCCTGACTTACAGGGACTTGTGTATGGACGCGGTCCAAGTGGGTTGATTGAGTGGCAGATTGGTGTTGAGCTCGTACTGTCATCACTCGGGGAGTCTTCGGGTCTTGTAAACCGTCTGAAGCTGTTGGTGGTAACATTGTGGAAATGTGGAGTGAAGGTGTGGTGGACGGACCCGTTAAGTTCAGTTTAGGCTGAATGCCTGACGAGCGAACTTAGAGATCACTAAATGCAGCCACTTCATAAATCGAGTTTCTCAACTGCGTTGAGAGGATGGCAGTGCAACAAATGAGCTGTACTTCAACAGCCCAACGCGATCTACGATAGCTGTGATCGCTGCAGTGCCCACAAGTGAGAAGATATACTACGAGATAACGACCAGTCGGTCATAGTTGCTAATATATTTCAAATATTCGCTGCTGCTTACATGGGGCTAGACTGCGACGGAAAACACAGCGAAAGAAGACGACGAGAAGAAGAAGAGGCTCATCCCGCAGGTGTGGTGATGCTGTTGCTGCAGTCTACCGAGTCAGTCGAAGCTGGGCCAGTGGAATCAATGTCGCCAACACCGGCACTCGAACAAGCGATAGCGCCAGCAGTACTCGATCTCGACGCAGCGTCAGCCTTGACCGACTCGGCTTTGCCTTCATCTTTGTCGGTGGTGCCACCCCAGCCGCCAGCGACTACCACCACCACAGTCCCGACCTCGTCTGTAATACCGCATACGGTCGCGCCTCCGACTGTGCCGACCTCAGCACTGGCGTCCGCAGAGCTCAGTCACTTTTCCCTACGAGCGCGATCCGCCTCTTCGTCATCACCATCACCACCGCGGTCCTCGCCCTCACCCTCGTCCAAGCCGAGACAAAGCGCGCAAGAGCTACAGCGACAGCGACAGCAGCAGCTGCATTAAATGCAACTGGACTAGGACGAGCACCAGCAACAACAACGAGCACAATACCGGCAGTTACAACCACTGCCACGGCAGCAGCAACGACAGTAGCAGCAACAGTCGTTGTTCTGGCGACGACCTCGAGCTCCACCACGCCTACCTCCACCGATCGCTTCGCACACGTTGCACCCAAGGTGTTCCTCAAGACTACGTGCCAGCTGCAGCTCAAAAAGGAAGGCCGTGTCGTATGTTACTTGTGTGGCACAGGGAAAATGGTAAAGTGAGTGTATTGGAGGAGGAGGCATCTTGCAAGTTGCCTCTACCATCATTCTTAAAAATGGATTCCTAGCCTGGATCTTTCTCTGGCTTGGTTGCACTAGCCAGTTACTCAGTGTCTGATATGGGTACACTCTGGGGTCACCCTAGAGTGCTCTGGATGATACTTGGTCTGACCTGCTGAGCTCACGACTCTTCGACAGACGGTGCCTGACGCTCACGGTCAAGCACGAATAGTGGCGTCTGCAGCAGCAACAGCACCACCACACCTGCGGGCCAAGCCTCTTCTCGTCTTCCTCATTCTCCTCGTCTTCTTCGTTTTTCCCATCTCGTCGCCGCATATCGTAGTTCAGTAGAACTACGCCGCAGTGAATGTGTAAACCAACACAGATTTACAATACATTGTATGAACAAGCAATGCATTAGCTAGCAACTACTACCAGTATGATTGATAATAGGACCGACCATCTATTCGGTATCTACCTTGTCTTGCTTTCCTTTTCGCTTGCGCTCCATACGGTTGGTTCTGCTGAAAGACCGCAGATTTCAAGGATACAATTGAACCGCTTACTTCGTACAGCACATTCGGCGCACTGCTGCCAAGCATTGTGCTGCAGAAGACGCGAACGTCCGAGTCTGGTCAACCAACGACGCTAAGAGCCCCACGTTCAGAGAAACGCCGGTTTTGTTGTGGCCCCATCTTCCACTGTCAACAACCGTAAGATTCAATTCAGTCGGCCTGTTACGTGTCGACCCGAAGACAACTGCTAGCAAAATGGTGATCTTTTCATTCGAGAATTCCCGTCCTGGCCAGAAGACGCTTTCTATCCACTATACGTCGACTTGTGCGTTAGATTTCGCGAGCGCTTGGCGTACACTAGCTGCTAAACGACTCATCTGCTTCGGCTCTGTCTGCTGCGACGACCCCTACGAAGTTTCTTGATTTCTAAACCTTTAAAGCGGATGTACAATATTTATTAAGCAGCATGCAATAAATTGTCTTTCTTGCAATCTGGTTGCTGTTCACGAAAATTGGATCTCACCTGAGCGAGGGGCTCTAGCTCTCTCTCACTGTCCTAAGAGTCTTTCGTGGTCACGAGGCGAGTTAGTACCTCACGTACTCTCCACCGCGTGCTCGCGCGCGCATCGCGGCGCGTTGTCTGGCGGACCAGATTAGTCCGATGACTGTGAGAACGACGGTGGTCCCTGCTGTCGCGATCGCGGTGATGAGCCACACGCGGAGACTCATGCCCACAAAGAGCTTCTCGCCACCGCCATCGACCGTCGCCATCGCCACGCCCGCTTTCGCGCCAGTGGGCACGACCGGAAAGAGGTTGAGTCCGCAGTTCGCCTTGTTGTCCGCCAGTAGCCTCATGAATCCGTTCTCGCCCCAGGAGTTGCTGTACGAGTTCTTCAGGATCCAGTAGTCGCCCGCCTGAGCGTCCGTGCCGTAGCCAACGAGCAGGAGCGCGTGGTTCACGTCGTTCTGCGAGGCGAGGTTACCGTCGTTCGGACAGCTGTACAGTCCGCCCTTGTAGTCGGCGAACGGGTACTCCGCGTTCAGCGCGACTGCGATTGGCTGGGTCTGCAGCGCGTTCTTGAGCAGCACGTTAGGGTCGCGACTGAGCGAACAGTCCTTGCCGACGACCTGCTTCCAGTCCGAGATGCTCGCCGCCGCCGCTGTCTGGTTCGAGGCGCGAACGCACGTCGCGTTTGAAGAAGCCGAGCTGGTACTTGACGTTGAAGTATTCGCCTTGTCGTCGTAGGGCAGCTCGAGCTCCGTGACGAGTCCGTAGTGCAGCTGTGCGGCGTCCATGAACGCGCCGTGGGTCATGCCGCCCGAACACCCGTTGTTGACCGACCTCCACCGCATGGTCACGCCCATCCAGGACGCCCACGTGGGGCCGTCGCCGCTGTTCTGCGAGCCGCTGCCGACCCAGCAGTACGTGAACGTCTGCTCGGTTTCGCGCTTGCTGCACGAGAGGAACTGCTGCGGCGCGAGCGCGACGGCGACACTCTGATTCGCCGCGATCGCGACCGCGGTCTCGATGGCGTCGGACGCGGCAAACGCCCAGCAGCTGCCGCAGTTCTTCTGACTCTTGACACCCGAGCACACGCTGCGGTTCTGCGGGTTCTTGGAGGTGCACCAATTGAGCGCCATAAGAGTCGACGAAGAAGAGCTGCTGCTGCTGGAACTGACGGCATCGGTCATGGTTGAGAGTTGGCGCACGGCCATGCGCGATCTGCTGTGCTTCATCTCTCGATGCACGAACGCCTCGGGCAAGTACAGTTGGTTCTTCGCGACTGTCGCGTCGCTCGCTCTCAGCAAGTGGCGTTCGTGGACGCCCATCCTGTAAGAGAACGCATGCCCCACGCGTTGCGCGTATCGATGGACCTGCTCAATGTACACCATGTGCGTCTGCAGGTTGCGGAGCGCAGCGTCTTGGTCCAGGTCGCCGATGTCTGTCTCCGCGAGCAGCAGTCTCTGCAATGTATGGGCGTCGACCGCGTCGCCGTTGTTCCCAATCCACAGACAGCCGCCGCCGTCCAGCGGGCAGCTCACGAGCGTTCCCATGGAAGAGATCTCTGTGCCGTCCACTCCCCATCCCAGGAGAGCGATCATCACCACCGTCGCCACCGCTTTCATCGCCGTCGCCGCTGGTCCTCGCATCGTGTAGGCTCTTCCTTAGTGCGCTGCGCCGTCAGGCGTGTATGCGGCGCGCGCTGCTCTTGGCCTCTTATGAAGGCGCTGGCTGCGTAATCTCACTCTCGCTCTCGCTAATTGCTCTCTGCGTTGGAGCCTGGGACTCCAGCCTGGAGCTTCTCTTGTTCCCTCGCGTTCGGTCGCTGAGCGCATCATCATTTTGAGAGTCACTGTACCAGCTTTGCACCATTTTCCCCTCTCGCTCTCTTGGTCTTTTTGTATCTGAACAGTGAGAGACACACATGAGCTGCGCATGCTTGAACTGTAGCCATCACTTCCATCGCAGATTCTTGAACGAGTCCAAATTGCATATGATACAGACACGCAGGTAATGCAACACTCAATAGCAATGCAGACGTGGAAACAAACAGACAGGCACAAGATGAAATGAGCAGCACGTATAGATTTTGGACTCGCTCGCTGTTGCTAAAATGAGTGAGTACAGGGGGTGAGTGAGTGTGTAGCAGGCCTGTTTTAATGGCGCGCCAGTGGCAGGACCGCGTCGATCTCTGTCTGCGGGATGCCCTCGTCGCGGAGCGTCTTCCGTGCGCGCAGCAGCGCTGTGTTGGCGGTGATCGTCGCGATCTTGGCCTCCGCCTGGAGTTTCTCGGCCGTGGCCTGCAGCATCGAGTTGTTCACCTGCAGCATCGACGTGCTGAAGCCCATCGGAGGGTTCGCACCGGGAGAGCCGCTAGCGTTCGCACTGGTCGCTGACGATGGTGGTGGTGAGTTTGCTGTTGCCAGCGCCGTCACGGTAGAAGCACTAGCAGAAGTTGACGACGATGTCGTTGTCGCTGTAGCCGCCTTGGCTGCAGCCGCCTGCTTGGCCTTTGCGGCATTCAACTCGGCAAGCCCAGCAGCGGTGGTCCCCAGAATCGCAGGCTTCGGTCGCAAGGACGAGGAGTAGCCTGTCGTTTGTCGGTGTGAGCCGCCAAAAGCGGGCGAGGAGGTATTCGCAGGAGTCGCAGACACGATCGTCGTCGTCGTGGTCGTGGCTGTGGACGCTGACGTCGAAGTCGTTTTCGGAGGCTGCGTGTTGGCAGCAGCGAGCGTGCTTGCCAGCAGGAACGAGGCGTTGAGCGCAGCCATGTGCGCTGCGTTGACAGTCTCTTGGCTCGGCTTCTTTGGAGCGAGCGTGTTGCTCGTCGCCTTGAGGAACGAGTGGTTCATCAGCACGGGGGTGATGGTCGTCGGCGTCGTCGCCTTCTCTGGTGCCTCTGGTCCCTTTTTGGCTGCTGCGATGCGCGCTGCGATCGTCGCCTGGATGTTGGCGGCTGCTCTGTTGTTCAGCTCGACGTTTCTCGGGCGGAGCTCGCGTCCGGATGCCCCCACATGCTGTCTCTTTGTAGCATCCGCTTCACCATTAGCAGTAGCAGCAGCACCTCTCTTGCGGGTGCCACCCGAAGCAGACGTCGACGCGGCTCCGGTGCTCTTGCCCTTGGAATGGTTGACTCCCATAGAGTCCACGAGCTCGTAGTAGTAGGTGCAGCGTCTCGTCGCCCCCTCGACAAGCCGAGTCGTGTCCATGGTGGTGTCCTGGTTCTCGCGCAGCCACTCGGAGGCCTCGGCGAAGCTCTTCTCGAGCTGGTAGATCTTGGCGAACACGTCGTTCGGGTTGCGGTCCGTGTCGACGCCGCGGGCCTTGATCTGCGCGAGGATCTGCGCCGCCATCGCCGCTTTCGTCTCGTACTTGGACTCTTCACCGTTGTTCACCCAGCGCGCGTAGTTCTTCGGGTCACGGAGCCACTCAAGCAGCACCGCGAGCGAGTTGACCTCCGGTGTTGGGCCGTCGCTGCTCCACGGCGCGCGCTTCTTGCGCTCGTTCGGGCTCGCGCGCGTTGCAGTCAGTTTGCCGGTGTTAGGCTTGAGCGGTGCCGCCGCAACCGCCGCGCCCTTGCTCAGCGCGTTGAAGCAGCGCTTGCCGCACACCACGCGGAATGGCTCGGCGTCGTCGCGGAACAGCTCGGTCACGCGCAACGAGCAGGAGCGGTGGATGAACTTGGGGCAGCTGGCACGCTCGCAGCGCAGTACACGCTCCTTGTCCACAGCCGAGCACGTGCTGTACTTCTTGAGCACGCAGACGGCGGCGGCGCTCGGGTCGTGCGGTGGAATGGCTTCAGACGCCATCATAGATGCCCACGAGTTGGTTGAACTTGGAGGTTGTCCTTTTTCGATGCGGGTTGTTAGCTTCCGGCTGGAAATATTTTTTTGCTATTAGGAATATGACAGAGATTCTTGAGATTGGAAAAAAGGGGGTGAGCGACTCTTTGCAGCTGTGGAGCGACAAAAGAAACAGGAAAGCGCGCGAAAAACTTGGGAATAGTGGGTGGTCCACATCGACGCCAAAGTTCCTAAACCTTGCATAGTAGGAATTTATGGATTTAGAGGCTTTTCTAACGGATATATGCATTACTATTAGTATTATTTTATTTAAAGAGGTATTTTATTTGCGGCTGAATTAAAACTTGAAGAAAGGGTGATAAGGGATTTAAAATTGCAACCCACAGTTTTTAACCAATCACAAGTGCGAAAGATCGGAATGTCTGTAATCGACCAACCATTGGTCAAAAATGGGATTCAGTTCTGGCACCCTCACTATGATCACTATTATTGCTTCCACAAATGGCAGCAACTGGCCTCAGGGGTGTGACTTCGGGGTTGTTCGCGTCCTTTCAAGATCTTTTTTTACGCGATACAATGCGCTTGATCCGTTTGCGTTGCATGGCTCGTCGAAAAATAAATAGATGTGAACCCACAGCATGAAACTGCGCAATGACAGGTTGTCTCTGCTCCCGATTCATTTCTCTCGTTAAAGAGCGCCTCACAATGCCCAAGAAGAGCTCCGTCTCCATGGTGTCGGGCCGTCCGCAATCGGCATCAGCTCTGCGCTCACCTTCCAAGCGGACTTTGCATCATCAGCAGCAACATTCTAAGAATCGCAATGTCCATGACGCTCCTGGGTCAGTTGGTGGCGACAGAGGCGTCGACCTCATCGAGCGGATCGTGCAGAGCACCAAGATCCAGAAGCAGCGCTGGGTCGAGTACGCTCTCAATAACGAACAGCTCGTGAGAAGACCTCTTCGTATGTGCGGGCCTTACTAAACACCATATTTGTATTGTGCATTGTGTCTATAGGATCTACGCGAAGCTCTGGGAGCGGAAGGCCAAAGTGGATATCGCGGACGCGATTGTAATCCACGCAGGCACGCCGCGCGCCTGGTACTTCACGTCATCCACAACCGGGGTACGCTTTGTTCCGGTCTATGGACAAAGAATATATGGACTATGTAGGACTAACACTGATACGTATTCTGTGCCATGAACAGGAAATCCTCAAGAAGCACGACGAGAAGCTCAATGCCATTGCGGTCAAGAAGCACTTTGTGCGCAAGAGCGACCCGGCACTGCTCTCGCGCCACATTGCGGTGCTACTGCATGTAAGAGATCATTTCCTGTATCTTCCGATATAGTTTACAACGTAGAGAAGTTTCTCTAATTCCTAGGCACTACGAACATCTAAATTCTCCTCTTCGAAATCAACGCAGGAAGACCGCGATGGGAGCATCCGGTACTCGACGCCGAGCGACCTCGAGTTCAACGCCGCGCTCTGTCAGCCGTCATCCCAGTTGTGGATGTCCAGCTTCCTTCTTCAGTTGTACACGCCTCTGTCCAAGCAACATCCACTGTATCCAGGCACTTTTGTCGCGAAATTCAATGCGGCGACTTCGTGTATCCGTGTACTGCAGCTGGAAGAGCACTCGTACTTCTACGACATGGCTCAGGCGTCAAGCAGGACGGCTGCTGGTTCATGTGAGACGACTGCCAGTGAGAAGCAAGAAACCAGAGTTCGCAGCAGCACACGAGAGAGAGCACGACCGAGATCAGCTTCTGCTGGTGCTGGGGTGATACTAACAACTGAGACTACAAGACGAACGCGACCGCCTCACTCTGATGCGAGCCATCACCAGCACCATTTAGAGGAGATCATCAAGACAGAGCTCCGGAAAGTAGTCCACGAAGTCGAAGCCGCGTTCAAGGACAAATTGCGCCTGCTCTATGGCGAGTTCCAGGTCACGAGCTCGAATCGCCTCATGTTGGTGCGCGTGAGCCACGTCGTGTTCTTCTCGGACCTGAACAAACGCGATGGCGCAAATGCAAATGCGGCTGCACAAACTGGCAAGGAACCGAAAAAGACCCAGCGACCATCAGTAAGGTCTTGCTGTTATATAACTCCATTATTGAGTCTCTCATATTTGGAAACTCACCGATATTATATCCCCAAACTATGAATTGGTTATTGAAGAGTGCGACGTACCCAGGTGCCAAGATTTGCACGGGGAGTCATTTCTGTCACTGCAAGATCTTCGCGTCAGCTGCTGCGCTCAAAGTACCGCTTCCCTCGGCCCACGAGTTCCAGCGGATCACGCGAAAGGTGCGCACACGAAGAACCAGTTACTACCATATATAGCGCCTGTAAAGCTCACCCTCAATTCAATGCATCTCTACAGTCTCTGAACCTGAGCGAAGAAGAGTCCAGGTACCTGGAGCACTTTGGCGCGCACGCTGAAGCGAAACTCGCCGTCTCGGCAATGGCCGTGCGCTCGCACTCGCAGGACGCGTTCACAAAGTTGTTGCAGCGGCGCATCTTCATGCTGCAGAGCACGATCTGGAACCCAAAGTCCGATGCGTTCAAAGTCAAGCTGCGTACGCATACAGTAGTAGAGCTATCACGCTTCGCCAATGAGTCATTGTTATAGATTTGCTCATTCAGACTCTAATTCTATTGTATGTCGCTATGTGGTTTTCTCTCAATAGTCGAGTTCCACGACTCCAAGAAGCTCCCGCAGCAGTACGAGATGGTCCAGGTCTGCCGGACTTGCTACCTGATCTACCACACGATCGATGGCGAGCGGTTCCAGGCGAGTCGGTCGACTTCAAAGGCAGCGGCGCGTCTGTACAACGCGAAAGTCCAGTCGGCTCTGGCGAATCACGTCTCGCTTGCTGCTGCTGCTATTGGTGGTAGTCCTGTTTGTTCTTCTGGTTCGACTCGAAGACCCGCAGGCCAAGTGAAGACTCGAGCCTGGGGAGAGAAAGAAGAAGAAGAGGACAAGACCTGGGATGGCGACGCGGCTGGAAAGCTCCGATCGGGTTCACCTTCCAAGCAGACCACTGTACGCTCTCCAGACTCTGCGCCTAGCCGGCTGGCAATGATCACGATGGACTGAGGCAGTGAGTGCATTGCAATGCTGAGATGGTTGTGAGGGCGGAACCTGTGTCAGCCCTCTGCGTGGATCTTCACTTTGCTCACAAAGTCGATGTGAGGGAGCACGTCCTCGTCTCGCCGTTTAAAGCAGAGGCATAGCGACGCTATTATGAACGAGATCTAATTGAGCACCCATAACACCAGCACAAGCCCAGTCAACGATAGGGTACACCATTGATGCCCAGCAAACAAGCAAGGAAGAGAACCTACGGGAAACATGAGCGCCACCAGCACGATGACCCCGATCGCTTGCACCTCGTTGCTTAGACTCGAGAACACGAATGCACCGCAGCCGCGCGCCGCCGTCGTCACGGGGTTCAGACCGCAGGGGCCGTAGGGGAGATCGTAGTCGCAGCGGCCGTTCACGGAGCAGTCCTTGGTCGGCGCGTACGCTTTGGAGCCGAACGCGTCGCACTTGATGCGCTGCTGGACCTTACGCGAGATCTCGGTCGTTGGGTAGGAACTGGGGAACGCGCGCGTGTCGTTCCAGCAGTGCGTGGGGATCCCGTTGCCGCAGCAAAAGTTTTCCTTCTGGAACGTGAGCACCATGGCGCGGTACGAGCCCTTGGTGAGGCTCTGCGAGTAGTAGGACTGCCACACAAGCGTGATGCCGGCGAACGCGTCACTGTGCAGGAACTGGTCGCACTCCTGCTGCTGTCGGAGCGTCATGGCGTCGTAGAGGCCAACTGTGAGGCACGCGACCTGAGAGTTGACAGGCAGAGCAGGCACGGCTTTGCCCAGGGCGACGCTGCCGAAGAGCGTCTGGAAGAAGAGCAGCAGCGACAGCAGCACGAATTGCTGATGTTTCATAGGCACACACACAGAGCAACAAGAGAGCGTCAAGGTCCAAGATCCCAATCTAAGCCAGCATTGTATGGCGAGAGTCTTGACACTGAACTGACCACGAACAACAGGAATTTGTTCTGTGTGCGTGCGGTGTAGTAGCCAAGAGCCGCCGTGAATAGATAGAGCAGGCCCGTGAAGATGAGTCCACCGCCCACGTGCTTGATCGTGTTGCCCAGCAGCTGGTGGTAGTGCTCGTTGCTCACGAAGAGCGCGCCGAGGATCACGAGCAGCAGCATTTGGATCTAGAGAACCTCATAAGTAAGTTAACCGAGAAGTCAGATTTGAATGCTAGGTGGGCAAGAGAGCTGGTAGACGACATTGTTGTCGTTTACCACGCTAAAGCACCCGGCGCCGGCGAGGAACTGCACTAGACTCTCCTTGGCGAACATGGCGGTGAACCCTTTGGTCTCTCCCTCTCTCTTTCAAGGCTGCAGACAAGTCGAATGTGATCGTAGGCATACCCATATTTGAAGTGGCAACTGTGAAATGGCAGACTTTGTTATAAATACAAAGGACCGACCTGAGATTGCGAGTGACTGAAGCCATATTTGGACGCTGCCCACCAAACACGTTTTCTAATTGAAAATTGCTCAGCTCCTGCCTGGCTTTGCTGCTGGCTCAGTAAAGACACCATAACCTCTTGGAATATGAGGTCGTCGGTATCAGTGCCGGGCTCACTGGAGGAGTACGCGCCATCGACTTGGCAGGCGCGCTTTGGGAAGCAGAAGGCGAACCTACCCAAAGACAATACTCGCGACCGCCAACGTCATTCGCAACAGTCGGGACCAGAGTCTCCATCGATCGCGGACCAGTTGCTGAGCGCACTGAATGCCCGTGAGAAGCAACAACAACAGCACTTGGAGCCAGAGGAAGAGCTTAGTCGCCAGTGCGCGGACCAGCTGCTGGGCGGGAAACGCAATGCGTTTGTCCCTGAGCTTCGTGTGAACCAGTTTCTGGATCAAGATGACAACTTTGATGGTCAACAAAAAGCTGGAGACTCGATGGCTGACGCGCAGGAGATCATCAGGAGGCGATTCCAAGTGGAGAACCGAGCGGAGACCCTACGCCAGCACAAGAACAAGTCAGGCTCAGCGAAAAACCGTGACGTTCCCGCCGCAAAGCCTCGGAATCGGAGTTCTACTACTGATACGAAGGCTAAGAGAAAACCAGTTTCCGAGCAAGCGAGCGAGCCTCAGCATGCAAGAACCAAACTGTTTGAGCTCGATGAACTGTCGAAAGTGACCACGCGCGGCCCAGTCCAGACTGAAAACGCTCGTGTGAATATCACATCTCGTCATGGGACCTCCAGTAGCAGCTCACGGAATCAACCGAGCTGCAGCGACAACAATGTGAGAGAAACCCGAGACCAAGTTCATAGATCGCGTCAACCTGAAGACCAAAGCCGTGCTACTACTTCGACCGTTAGTAGTGATCCGATTAAGCAAATGGAGGAGCGGCAGCAGCGTCTGCGCGAGATGAGGGCTGCCAGAGCAGCCAAGCAACAAGAAAGCCCAGCCACTGCTACCACCAGCAATACTAGCAAGACCTCAAAGCACCTGGGTCCAACCACTGTTGATACAGTTTGCAATACGAGCAACAATCAGGCCAACAACAACGATGGTCACATGGCTCGAAGCAGAAGTATCGCGTGTTCAACACGAGACGAGCGCCTGGTTCAAGAGAAGATCAAGCGCCTGGCGAGCGAGAACCAGCGTGCAATGGAGCTCCAGGAGCAGCAGCGCATCAAACATCACTCACGAAGGCTCAAAGCCCGCGTTTTCGCGGCTTGGAAGCATCAAAGCGACACGCGGAAGCTCCACGAAACGCGTGCAAAACAGGATTTCGAGTGGCGGTTGGTTCAAAGTGTGTGGCGAAACTGGAAGCGATTCGCGCAGAGTATGGCAGTGAAGCGGGTCGAAATGGAGACGCGAGCGAAACTCGTTCACAAAAAGCAGGTTGAGGCTCAAGCGGACGCGTTTGTCCACCAGAAGCAGCTGCCAAAGTGGTTCTTCCGGTGGCTCGCGAGTGTTCGCGCTCAAAGAGAAGCGAAAAAGCTGGAATCCGCCCAGCAAAAGCGGAAAGAGCAGGTACAGAGGCTCGTAGAGCGCCTGATTCGGGGTCAAACCAAGCAAGTGGATCCCCATGAAGAGGTGGGAGAAGAAGAGAAGCAGTGGCGGCATGCGAGCAGTCCAAAGGATAGCGAGTTGGAGATTGAGATCCTAATGAAGGATGATGCAAAGCCAGTGGTGCGACCAAATCTCTCAAGAAAAGCTGCCGCAGTCAACGCTTCACGGCAGTCCAAGACAAGGGCTCCTCAGCCCAAAGCTGCTTGGACTAGCAACGAACTATCTCCTTCATCATTATCATCTCCACAACCTGCTTCAGCATCTCCGACCTTGTCATCTCAATCAAGTGGACGTAGTGCTAAGACACGCGTACCACCACCAGTGGATCCATTGTACGTGTCCATGCAGGAGCGAGCCGCTGAGCGCAAGCAGCGCCGCGATTTGCTCAAGCAGAAATACGAGCAGGTGGAGCTTGAGAAGAAAGAAGCGACCGCGATGCAAGTCGCCGAGCGTGAGGCGCTGCTGCTGCAGCAGAAGCTCGATGAGCGAGAGCGCATTCGTGAGAGAAAGCGCCAAGAAGCGCTCGTTGCCTGTGAGAAAATGCAACGCATTGAAGCTTTCGAGGCGCAACGGCGACAGGCGAAACGGCACGACTACAAGCGCTTGGTGTTCTACTACGGCTTCCTGCCTTTGAAGCACCAGTGGGAGCTCTCGAAGCGCATCGCATCGAACGCAAGCGAGTGGCACCAATTGCGCGCGCTCCACACGAATTGGCACAATTGGCTTGAATTTGTGCACGAACGACACGTTGTGAAGCAGCAAGTGGAACGCCAGAAGCTGGCGATTGCAGCACAGCATCACTCAACCACGCTCAAGCGCCAGAGCTTCCAGAGGTTCAAGTGGTTGCACCAGCGCGTACTCAGTACGGAGCTCGCGGTCAAGCGACAACACCAATGGAACTTGACGAAAAGATCCTGGAGCTACTGGCAACGCGCTTTCACCGTGAGCTGCATGCAGCAGCAAGCTCAGCAGCGCGAGGTTGAGGCGCGACTGAACGAGAGCAGGCTGCGCCGAGTGTGGCTCCAGTGGCGCGTTCAAGTCGCGGAATTGCGCGAGGAGCGTGAGCTCCAGCAGGAAAAACAACGCATGTGGACTAAAGTGCGCGGGTGGCTGAACGAGTGACTGTTTAATAAGTGAGGAGCAACAGTGGATGATCAACCTTGCTGAAGCCAATCAATCCATTTAGATTTCAGTAGTTGAACCGTACAGGTGGGCATCAACGCTATCAACAAGTCCGCATGATTACTCCCCTTAGATGTAAACTGCGTGAGAGTGTACTGTCTGCTGCTTGAAAGCCAGCTGGTTTGTCAGCACAACGTGACGCGCCATCTGGTTTTCGGTTCCGGTCGACGAGCCTTTACATGTACATTTCACACAACAGCCAGCCAGCCAGCCAGGGCATTTCGTTTTCTCTGTTTACTTCCGCCCGTAATCGCAATCGCTGGGGAAAATTGCGACCCGAGATGCAATTTACAATGTCGAGCCGCCTAAATAATGGGACAGACTTTCAATCGTACACGCGACTGGAATGAACAATGCTGGGCAAGATTGATTGTACGAGGCTTTTGTAAGAAAAAAAAGTGGCGGGACTCGTCCAGCAAATCTCTGGCTGGATGCCGAATCATTTGGCTCAAAATTCACACATTTGCCTGCGTGAGTAAGTTCAGTTCGTCCAACACTTTGAGAGCCTTTGCTGGGATTGGCACTTGCATAAGACCACCCACCCAGGGTTTCAATGGAATTCACCATAATTGTATCCGAACGGATAAAAATTGAAGGCGGAATCTTTTGAGTGACACATCGAGGAGACATTTGAGCAACTTGATGGCATTCCATACCACCTGCCTGCAATCATCTCGGTAGTGGCGGGCAAATGGGAAAATATTGAGCTCCTGATGCGAAAGGCGGCATGCTGTTCATTCAGCTGGCAATGGCGCACATTGTCCCAGGGGACAACGTGACGCTTCCGTCAGTTGCGTTTGGCTTTGTGCCTCTTGTGTGGGATAATGATCAACGATTTTCCCAAGCTATCGCGTCGAAATACCATGAGATTGCTGGCTTGAACGCGTCGTTGTTGGTGATCGCTTCAAGAAGTGAGTGCTTTTGGACTTTTTCATACGATCGACAAGTAACTCGAGTTTCAATCATGCCCACCTCTGGGCACGAAAGTCAGCTCTCGGGGATCGATACAAATGAGGGTATATACAAGCTACAAATTGTACTATAAGAAATATTATTCAGTGCAAAATTCTTCTCTTTTACAAATTGTACTCCAATTTATATTTTCCTCATGCGAGGAATAAATATTTAGCACCCATAAACGAGTATTCAGATGAGCTCATCTCATCGCGTGGTCCGGAACTATAATCGAAACCAGATGGCGCGGAAGCATGGTCGTTGCCTGAAAGCCAACTGGCGGACGCCTTACGAGTGAGCGAGTGAGCTGCTCGCCCGCGCTGATTGCCCGCGTCTTCCTCTCGGCTCCTTCCGCCCCTCCTTTCTCTCACAGTAGCCACTCTCGCCCTTGTGTCTCCTCAAAAGTTCACTCAGTTCACAACCAGCACGCTCGCGCACAAGTAAACAAAGCGAATCAATTCCTTCCAACCCATGGCTCCTTCCGTCACCAAGTCGCTCGCGCTCGCCGCCGTCGTCTCCAGCGCCGCGCTCTACGACGCGTCGGTCGACGCGCACCAGTACGTGATCCTGCCGGCGCCGACGTTCACGGTCAAGACCCGCGCGGAGCAGTTCAACCCGCTGGCGTTCCTCGAGAACCAGGGCTTCAAGACCACCGCGGACTTTGACGCCTACTACAAGACCAAGGGTTACAAGACCCTGCGCGCGTTCATGGACGACAAGAACGCGTACAAGGTCGCCGCCGGTGCGGACTTTGAGTGCGGCTGGACCAAGCTCGCCGGCACGCCGCAGCCGATTCCGTCGGCCGGCACAGTGCGCTCGACTGGTTACACCCACGACGGCCCGTGCGAGGTCTGGCTCGACAAGACGCGTGTGCTCAAGGGCACCAACTGCCACTCGGAGTTCCCAGGCACGACCTTCAAGATTGACTACTCGTCCTGCAAGGGCTCATGCGTGCTACGCTGGTACTGGATGGGCATCCGCTTCCTCAAGGGCCAGTATTCGTGGCAGGTGTACAAGAACTGCGTGCCGATCACGGGCTCGCGCAGCCTCGACACGGACGATGAAGTCGGCGCCGAGTACGACGAGTACGCGTCCAGCAACAGCACGAGCAACGCGCCGACGACGACGGCGGTGGTGCCGAAGGCGACGCTCGCGGTCGAGTCCCCAGTGCCGACCTCCGCGCCAGCCGGCTGTAAGACCAAGAAGAAGGCTGCCAAGACCCCGGCGCTAGCCGCCACTGATGACGAGTACTAGGTGTATTAGCAAGTTTTGGGCTACGAAAGTGAGCGGATATTGTTGGTATTACAGTAGCGTTGTGCCGCTGCTATCTGAGCAGGAGTACACTCGGACTGTATGTAGTGTCTGGGCGATCCGATACAGACATTCATGTTTTAAGTTGAAAACGTTGCCGCCATTGCATTTTTCGAAGTTGACATGAGTCTGTTGAAATATTACAACAGAGGACTTGGTGTACACGAATACCGAAAATGAAAGCAAGAGGACATCGCATAGATGTCACCATCGCATTGACGT
The DNA here is from genome assembly GCA_038050625.1 of Pythium sp. MPC-2022a. Lineage (NCBI taxonomy): Eukaryota > Oomycota > Peronosporomycetes > Pythiales > Pythiaceae > Pythium > Pythium sp. MPC-2022a. The sequence goes on along the minus strand of JALBZB010000543.1, from coordinate 5,257 downwards.
AAACCCCCATGCAACAAGAGTCAGGTGCACTTGCCGCTTTGTGTAGTCGCCCCAAGGCTGCTTCGTGCATTCCATGTCATTACATTGGTACAACGCTAACATCGATGTCAGTGTTCCCGTGTTGGGTGCGTGCAGCGGACAGCGTGCACACTTAGTAGAGATACGCCTGCTTCCGCTGCAAGGCTCGAGGTCGAACCGCTCGAACGCTGCGGTGCATCGAGTTCCCCCATTCCAGACAGCTTCCCGGATTGCTCATCTCATCTCCTGATCATGCTGAGGGCTCCTCAGGCACGCTGAGAATTCATTCATTGGCGTTGCGGTGTGAGGCCACCGATCCAGTCTACACAGCAGTCCGAAATGGGACCAACTGCTTCCGTCGCATGATGAAAGAGAGAGAGAGCGATATAGTCATCTAGAATAGCGGGTGGTGGAATCATGCTGCTCGTCCAGATGATTTCGCGGCACCTTTCCAGGCTCAGCGAATCGCGATTACCTGGTTGATGCTGTGTCGTTGAACAAGCTACCTGTGATCATCTGCTTCAGGCAATGTAAAAACCACAACCAAACATCAAGACCTTTATGTTTCCCATGCATTCTGTTTCGTGAGCTGATATTGGCTCTTATTGTTACTTGAATGAAAGCTTGTGAAACCTTTCTAAATCACAGAAAACCCCTTTCTGCTCACAATATTAGTACCCACCGAGTACTACTCCAAGCACTGAGACCTCACAAAGACAGACACTTGCACCCAACCATCTGCAGGCGTTGCTTCATCGCAGATCGTAAAAAACACTGAAGACCAGTTTGGCCTCTACTGCTGGGCAGTTCTACTGTGCTTCATAGCACGCTGTAAGCTCTTCGTTAGCTCTCCAGCACTTACACTACCCAGAAGCTCATTTCCAAATCGGAGCTCAACCACCACAAGTCACTCACCAGCAACCACCCACTCAATCCACCTCTACTCCGCCATGGCTCCTTCCATCACCAAGTCACTCGCGTTCGCCGCCGTCATCTCCAGCGCCGCGCTCTACGACACCACGAGTGCCCACCAGAACGTGATCCTGCCAGCGCCGACGTTCACCAACCCCAAAAAGGATGTGTACTGGTCGCCGCTCGCGTTCCTTGAGAACCAGGGCTTTAAGACCACCGCGGACTTCAACGCGTACTACAAGTCCAAGGGCTACTCGTCGCTCCGCGCGTTCATGGATGACAAGAAGGCGTACAAGGTCGACGCTGCCGGCGCCAACTTTGAGTGCGGCTACACCAACATCAACGGCAAGCGCCAGCCGATCCCAGCTGGTACGATCCGCTCCACAGGGTACACCCACGACGGTCCGTGCGAGGTCTGGCTCGACAACACCAAGGTAATGTCGGGTAAGAACTGCCACTCGGAGTTCCCGGGTAAGACTCACTCGATCAGCTACGCGTCATGCAAGGGCAAGTGCACACTGCGCTGGTACTGGATGGGCATCCGCTTCCTCAAGAACAAGTACTCGTGGCAGGTGTACAAGAACTGTGTGCCAATCGGCAGCGGTCGTCGTCTCGAGGGAGAGGAAGCCGAAGGTGACGAAGAGCGTCACCTCGCGATCAGCAACACCACCAGCACGGACGTCTAAGTGAAGCCATCTACTTCTATTTGTGGTAGTGGCGACCCAGCTCCCATTCCCAAGACCAAGACCCAGAGTCATCAATGAATAGTCCGCCGGCAGCGTAGCATCGGATCGATGACCACTTTTCCTGTGGTGATAAACTCTGGTGACGTTGATTCATTTTTGTATGTCCAAATATGTTTTTCAATATAAATCTTCGTTGAGCACAATCTTGCGTCAACGAGCCATATACACAATCTGCTTCGAGGGTGAGAAGGAGCTCTTCTCAATCCAAGTTCGTTCCTCTAAACTTTAGAGTTCATTACCAAAAGGTCATTTGTACAACGCTTGGTGCTGTCCACTTTCACCGCCTCTGACAAGGCTGGAGCCATGATGACGCTCGATACGCGGCTGTGCTGATCATCAACATGGAACTCTGTCCGTTGATGAAGAAACGCGGAGTCGTGGATGACTCAACGACATATCAGTCCAGAATCCCCGATGATCTACAGTTATTAGCTCTAACTGAAACTATCGAAAACTCATGTTGACATATCAGTCCAGAAACAGAGGGGGTGTTCCCGTGATTTTGATGCCAGCCAAACGACGCAGACTGACTGGCTGGCGCATCTCTACATTCGTGCTCCTCACCGAAGCTTCCGTGACATGCACTGGTCTATCGATCGCCATCCCCACGTTTAGTTATTGTCTGTATGAGGCCGAGCGAAGCCCAAGTGACAATCCGCAGGATGATCCAGGCATGCATTGTAAACTTGTCGATTGCCTTTTGAGCACTGGCTTTGGAGCCAACAGAGGGTGGTTGTCAAGTTTCAAGCGAATATGCATTTGTGAAGACTCAATTCGGGAGGTTTTGCTGCAAACACAGTCAAAGTTGCCAATCAATTCGAGCAACTATGCAAATACAAAGGATATGTGACATGTGGGAACACGACAGGTGATCGATCACCTTTCAGTCAGTCCTCCCAAGGAATGCTCTTGGTTGCAGCTCAGTGTTCGTTATGAAGCAGCAATGGGGGACAGATCTTCAATGGTCTGCACGACGTCACGCACTATGTGCTTCTGAGCAACCACATCGCTCGTGGGTGCTACATCCTGCTTCAGTATCATGCGAGGTACTACGTAGTAGATCAGCAAAGTGATCACGCTGGACTTTCCAATTCAAGGGTTCGTAGGAGGCAGCTGTCCTCTATGGCTAGCGTCTTGAAGTGCTACTACGACGTGGCGTCCGGCATGAACTACCACAAACTCGACTTCAGCTCCTGTGTGGGCAAGTGCACGATGTACTGGTACTGGATGGGCATCCGCGGCAGCGGCAAGAGTGTGTCGTGGCAGATCTACAAGGAGTGCATCCCGCTGATCGGCCACGGTGGCTCGGCGGCGGGTACTGTCCCAGCACCAGCGCCAAAGGCCACACTGGCGTCAACCAAGAGCGCTATGCCTGCTCCAGCCAAGAAATCGCCAGCGTCTGCGATCAAGAGCTCGGATAAGGTCGGTGCGGAAGCCGGCGGCAACGACACTGCGATCGTCATCCCTGACATCAAGTGCAAGGTCAAGCTCGCGTAAAGTTGAGGGAGTTTTTCGTTCGGTGACCTTTTTGGAAATGCTTGGTGCGTGCGATTGAGACTTGGGTTAGAGGTCTCGACGAAGATCTCGAACTTTTGAAGAATTTGTCGTGATAAAATTCAGAGTCCTTCGGTATCCAGCGGCCCCTTGGTGAGTCGCCGGTGAGCTGTGCACCCTAAGGTTGAAACAATGTGATGTTGTTGTTTTCTTTTGTTCCCTTATTTCGATCTCTTTCGTTTGCATGAATTATGGATCCGGATACCTCGTCTAACGCTATATACGAATTTTCTGCGTCGCTACAATGGGGACATAATTGCCTTCCTAACATCCGATGTCGTCCAACTGCTGTGGACAGATAGCGTATTCCCTGAACGTTAAGAAGTGAAGGCTGTACCTCAAAGCGTACGTCCTTGATTTTGTTTGACAAACGTAATAGAAGGTGTATATATTCTAGAAAGCGACGAGACGCATTTGCATCACGAATGCCCTACTTCTTCTTCTGCTTGGCGATCTTCTTGTGGCGCTTCTTCACGTGCTTGGGGATCTTGTTCTGGCGCTTCGTCTTCTTCTCCTCTTTCGTCGCGGCCTTGAGCGCCTTCTTCTCCAGTTTCTCCTGCTCGCGCACTCGCTCGCGCTCCAGACGCCGCTCGAGACGGAACGCCGCGCGCTGCTCGTCCGTGAGCTGGCGGCGTCCGCCTTCGTCGTCGCTCTCGTCCTCGTCGTCGTAGTCGTCATCATCGTCATCGTCGTCATCGTCGTCATCATCGTCATTCTCACTGTCACTCTCATCGTCGTCGTCATCAGTACGCTTGTTGTCCTCATTCTCCTCCTCGTCATCGTATTCATCGTCGCTCGAGTCGCCTTCGCCTTCTTCGAGCTCGTCTACGTTGAGCATATCCATCAAGCGACCGCCAGTGGGGAGCGTATCGACCTCTAAGCGCGAGATGGCCGAGATCAACGACTTCTCCATTCGCCCCTCCATGTAGTCGAGCTGCTCGCGCTCCGAGTGGAGCACTTCGCCCAGCGAGCGCGGGATGAACGTGCTCATGAACACGGCTTCGTCGACCTGCTGCTCGTTCGTCATGCCCACGGGGCGGTTCGCGATCAGGTCCTGCATCGCGTCCAAGTGGTCGTCAATGTCCTCGTCGGCGATCGTCGGGTCCGTGACAAAATCGAAGAGCTCCTGCGTGCTCATCGGGTTCAGCCCACCGTACTTTGTGAAGTAGTCCGTGATGTTGCGGCAATCCTTACGTAGAAAGTCCGCGGCGCTCGGGTGCTCGTGCTCGACCGACTGCGACACATCGATGAAGTAGAGCTGCTGCTGGTAGTACAGGATGTTGTACTCGCTCAAGTCGCCGTGCACAAGCTTGCACTTCTGGTACATCGTGCGCATCATCTTGACGCAGTACAAGTAGCACTCGCGGTAGCGCGTCTCGCTCAGCTTGGCGTCCTTGAGCTTGGGCGCCGCGTAGCCCTCACGACCGATAAAGTCCATGAGCAGCACGTGCGAGCGCAGCATGATCGGATTCGGCGCGTAGATGCCCGCCTCGCGCAGACGGCGTAGGTTGCGCATCTCCTTCTCGGCCCAGAGTTTGACCATCTTGCGTGGGTTGCTCTTCGAGTACCCATGGCGGAAGCGGAACTCGCCACTCACGTACTTCTCGCGGTCCTTGAACACGAGAATCGACGTTTTGTACACCTTAATCGCCCCTTCGCGGCCGTCCGGGAAGCGCGCGTGGTACACGTTCGCCTCCTTGCCCGTGCTCAGACAGCCGTTGATCTCCGTCACCACGCCCTGGTTCAGCATCTTGTACAGGATCATGCGCGTGCGCGGGTCCAGCACCTGCTCGGTCGTGGCGCGGTCATCGCGCCCCGTGTGCTTGATACGGCCGCTCTCGCCGTTGCGCAGCGAGCGGTTCAGCTGGTTCTCCGCGCGCTTCGAGAGCGTGAAGTTGTCGTCCTCGTCTCTCATACTTGTTGCTCGTGGTGGTACTGTCGGCGGTGGTCTCGTTTGTCTGTGTGTCTGTGGGCGTGTGCTGGTGTGGGCTGCACAGGCAAGTGGAACGGGGCTGCTCGTCTCTCTC
>JALBZB010000542.1:0-23959 GCA_038050625.1 Pythium sp. MPC-2022a | reverse complement strand
GCTGTGGAACCGAGATTTGAACGCCGCGTCGAACATCTGGAAGGTGGCGACGAGCGTGATCCGAGGCGAGGATCGCCCCGCGTACCTTCAAAGGGCCAGAGGCTCGATCAGTAGTGCTCCGTCAGTAGGGAACGAACTTCCTGGGTGTCTTGCGACGCTCCCACACAACCACGATTTGACCAAATACGGCAAATAGTCAAGCAAGGTCAAAGTTGATTCTTCAACTCAAGTGCTTGCTTCATAACTACCGTACCAAAATGTTCAAGAGCGGATACAAATCAGCAAGCTTGGTGATCTCTTGCAAGGTGTCCATTTGCAGCAACTCGTGCTGATTTCAGATGAAGGCTTTCAGTTGGACGCGCGATGGTGTTGAATTGCGTGTGGGCATCAGCATTTTGTATCTGGGTGGGCGTGAGAGGTGCGTTTTGAATTGGTGAGTAGAAGTGCGCGCGGACGCAAGGTTGGAAATGAAGGTGGTTGACAACTTTGCAGTTTTCACTACCCTTGTTGCGCCATTGGCGCTCTCTCGATTGCCCAAAACTATAGAGTGACGAACAGGTACGCCGGCTTCTTGGAGAAGACAGACTTTAAGCAGCAGTGCAACTCTTTTTTGCAAGCTAGCCAGTACTATTGCGGCTGCAATTCAGATATCCTGGACCCCAGGACCTGGAGTCGCATCAGAGAGTCTGCGGGCACTGTCTGCACTACAGCTGGGGACAATTAACGTTGGTCTCGCGCGATCCCCAAAACAATGCCTGTGGGACAAGAACGCGCAGCTAAAAAGGCGAAGCTGGGCATAATGCTGATCAAATGTGACTTTTCACTAAGGATTAAACGAAGCGACCTATCTGGCTCGTGGATGCTCATGTTAGCAAGTGCGCTTGTCTTACGGGCCTCTCAATCACAAAAAATAAAATAAAGTATCACTATCGCAAGCTTACTTCTGCAAGCGAATCCATTCTTCGAGCGTGCTTGAATCCGTCGATGATACTACGAGGCAGCGTGACCGGATGCTTGCAGAATCGTTGCGTTCTTGTCGCTCGCCTCCTCAGACATTTGTTCATGCTCCCTTTCGGAACGTGTACGATGGAGTCTTGTTTTCGTGTGTAGTGGCTCCTTCCTTCACGGCTTTCGCGTGTTTCGATGGAACACTTGGGCAGGCGGGGAAGTCACAGCCAAGCTTATGGTCACGGGACAGTACTACGCCTGAGTCTTTGCAAATGAGTCCGTCTTCAACGCATCCACCCCTTGATCCGTCGGTCGCACTCGCTGTGGCTACGAGTAGCGCGGCAGCGGCGAGCAGCAGGAAGGTGCGCGTGGTCCGAAGCATCCTGTTGAGCGTGTGTGTGTGGTTTCTGGCTTGTTGTCTTAGCGGCAAATGCGGAAATGAAGAGCTGTAAACGGCGACATCCAAAAATAGAAAAGAAAGAAAGGAAGCAAAAGTGAGACCGAGCGAGTTGAACCTACGTAAAGGCATATGCATGGTGCGGATATCCAGTTTCGTCCTCTTCTTCCGAGAGCAAATGTAGAAAAATGACCCTACGTAATAGACTAGTGGGTGTGGGCTGCCTCTTTCTGAATGTTGCTGCTTGGTTTTCACAAAAACGAAGAGGCACAAACAATAAAATTGCAAAAACAGTCAAGCAAGGGTACATAAAACTGTACCCGAGACCGCGTAACCTCGACATTAGTAACATTCACAAGACAAAAGCAAAAGCATATATAGCTATATCAAGTCCCGACATTTGTATTTGAGTTTATTATTTTTTGTAGAAATTTGAGTTAGCTAAAGTAATGTCATGAATATCTTTCAGTGCCAAGTGAGAAAGGTTGCAGTTGACAAAACCCACCCGCCCGCTCAACCCGCTTGCATCAAAATCAAAATGCAAGTTTTCATATTAAACTTGTCCATGTGTCGCGGAGCAAATGCGCCATTTCCGCATTCGCGTCCAAGAGGATGGCCGACCATCCACCGCCGCCGTCCGCGCACACAGAGCAGCAGCAGTCCCCACCGCCACCATGTGACGCACCGTCCGTAACGCAAGTGTCAGTGAAAGCGGCGACGTCGCCAGAGCCCAAGAGCTCGTTGGGGGATGCGGCGGAGAAACGCAAGCACGCGCTGCTGGGGAAAATCGCCGAGTTCGAGAAACGCGGCGCGATCCTCTACGCTGACGCGCACACGCTGCGCAACCAGGTGCACGACAGCACGAGCGGCCAGTGGCGTGCGGTCGAGACCCGGCTGAAGCAGCTCGCGATGAGCTGGAACCCATACCAGGACTTTAGCGCTGCAGACCGCAAAGTGCAGGAGAAGAACGAGAAAGCGCAAAAGCAGAAGCTCAAGGAGAAGCACAGCCAAGGGATCCATGGCGATCGTGATGAAGGCGTTGAGTCGGACAGTGAGCGCGCTAAAAACGCATCGTCTATGGATGCGAAAGCGGTGAAGAAGCCCGTAAAAAAGCAGGATTTCTACGAGTTGCTGCAGATTGAAGACCGAGAAAGCGTGACAAATGAAGTCATCAGACGTCAGTTCCGAAAGTTAGCTCTGCTATTGCACCCAGACAAGCAGCAGCAACAGGCTGTAGCTGGAGTGGTGCCAGAGGAGAAAGCAGATTCCAAGGCAAGCGCAAAAGGGGATGAGGATGAAGTGAAAGATCAAACTGCCAGCAACGATTCTGAGGATGACATCCCTGTGGTTGACAATTCCACCGAGTTTGCTCGACTACGACTCGCGTACGAGACGTTGAGCGATCCAGTGCAGCGCGCTGCGTATGACGCCAAGCTTCGCGATGCGCAACTTGGTGTTGTCGATGTGGACGACACCATTCTTGTCAAGAACCAAATCCAGTTGGAGGCGTCGACCGACTTTGCGTCACTGGAGTGGATGGCTCGCGTGAAGCACAAGATGGATGTCATGGATCGCATCGCGGAGTGGGCGAAGATTCTTGGAATCAACGCGACCGAGATTCGCTTCGAGACGGGCGAGCCGTGCAATGGACGGCGCTGCGGCAAGATCGTCACAATGGATCGAGATCTGGAGTGCTACGGATCTCCGCGCCGCCGCGTCTACGTGTGCTTGTTGCACAAATACATCCACGCGTGTGACGAGCTTTGCACCAGTCGGTATGGAGACGCCGAGCTTGACAAGAAGGTGTGTCCGATGCGAGCGTACTGGCTGATTCAGAACTGGCTCTTCGATCAACTTCAGCACGCCACCGCTGCGAAACAGCAAGAGATCGCTGCTGAGGAGGAAAGCAAAGAAGAAGGGTATCAGAGCCCACCACAGAGCCCAGTGCCAGATCAGTGCAATCTGGTGGCTTCCGAAATTCACCTAGGAGATGGATTTACCACCTTCAACATCGCGAACGCTTCGACGTGTCGCAGCGATACTTGCCCAGGTCAGTTTCAGTACCTGGATGATGGCATTTACGCCTGCCGAAGCCATGGAACGCCTCACATCTGCACGTACGAGCAATGCGACGCCAAGATACTGCGAAATGGTCGCTACGTCTGCTGGATGAGCGGCAATTTGTACGGCGGGTATCGTGAAGAAGTCGGCACGGGCACTCGTACGCGTCAGGTCGTGTACACAGATTCTCACGGTGAGTCTGCTGCAATCGAAATGGAAGTGCCGGTTTTGCTCCCGCTCGGCAAGATGACTTCGTATTTGCTGGAGGGTGATGGCACAAAGTCGAAGGGTGACCACATTTCATCACTTTCGCCGCCTCCGCCCGGAGAGAAAGCGTCGAATACTCAGAAGAAGTACTCGCAGTCGTTTCCTGGAAGCGACCCAGACGAACGCTCGCCTCGTCCAATGCTCAAGCGAAGGAACTCGGAGCGGGAGACGTCGCCTGTCCGCGCGCGCATTCGTCGACGCCTGAGTGAGAAAGTGCAGCAGTCGGAGGTGTCCTCGTTTTACATTCACTTGAAGCTTCCTGCGGCAGTCGCAAATCTGCCGAGAGTGGCGCTTGAGCTCCAGGATCCCGGTGAGTCGGAAGACATGGACGGTCAGGAGCACCACAGTGAGAAACTGCTCCCGATTCGTGTTCGTGCGAAGGACACGGTCAATTACATCAAGTTCTGGATGGAAGAGCTGACGGACCAGCAGATTTCCATCTGGGACCAGCAGATTCTGTGGGGCGACACGGTTATCGGCGACGAGACGAACGTGATGGTACTTGAAGAGCACGGCATTGTCGATGGGTGTGTATTGGAGCTGCGCTTGCACGACGATTGTCCATTGCTGGTGTCGACTTGGAATGGCAGAACCGCGATCAGTGGGAACGTTGACAGTGCGACCACAGAGTACAACACGGTGATGATCTCCAAGGAAGCAGAAGAAGAGCTCGAGGACTTGCACGCCGAGTGGGAGAACGTGATCGCAGTGGAGGAGGAAGAGTTTGAGCGTAGTCGACTGAAGCGCAAGCGCGAAAAGTTGGAAGACACGGGAGCGCTCAACCACACGGAGTTGATCCAGTATGACGGCAAGGTGCCTCGTTTGGTCGGCGTCATCCCGACCAACCGAAACCAGGCAACAGGGCTTCTTACCCAACACGTGAAGCAACCTGGAGCGTTTATTCCGGAGGTCCGCGCACCCAGTGCGTCAGTGAAACAAGCTCAAGCTCTACAAGCCATCGCGGAGGAAGCGAAGCCGCTGAAAAAGTAAGCATGTATATCGCTCTCTGGGTCGGTGATCTTCATGCACCAACTGTATGGCTTGAAATTTATATTCCATAACAGCAATCAATGAGAATCTCCTCCTCATTTAAGATTATAACACCGCTTCAGCCATCGTTACTGGTCAAGAATGTCAGCGAAGAAGCGCCGACAGCTTTCAAAGAGCGACATCGTGATGGCGGTGGACGGCGCGTGGAAGGCGATGCGCGCTCCAGCACCTTTGTACAACGCCAGCACGCCTTCTTTCCTGTAACGACAACAGCAAACATCGCCAGTCAACACAACAAGTTAGAAACAGTACCAGAGAAAAACAACACATTACGAATGGCACAAAACATACCGAATGACTTGCGAGAGGCCGTCGAAAATGCCCGTGTACGCAACGGCGTTTGCCTCCGCTGCATACGCTCGTTGGATCTGAAACAGCACAAGCAAGTGATTGATTGATTCGCAAGAAGTGATCCGTGTGTAGGTAAATAAATTGCTTTCTGAAAGAAAAAATCAATAGTACCTGAAGACGCAGTTTGATGAGGTCCAGCGGGTTGGTGATAAATGACGCCGTCGCACCCGCCAGCGCCGCTCCAGTGAGCGTGTACAGCGGTGGAAGGTGCTCCACTTGCAGATACTCTTGCGCAATCGCCTTGTTCTGCAACACACACAAATGAACAGGAGACAAACGTGTCAGTCCGAGTATCCGTGAATATCGCTCTGTGTATCCCTTTGTTACCTTTTCGTAGAACATAAAGTAGAGGGCTGAGAACGGTCCAAAGGAGAGCAGCGTCGCGACGTAGCCTTTGTACAATCCCCCGAGCCTCTCGGTCTTCATGATCGTCTGAAGCGCGTGGAGCGTGTTGCGGTAGTAGATCCGCTCGTTCGCGCCCGTCGCCGAAGCCTCCGCTGCCAATTTCGTCTGCACCTGCATGCGCTCCTTGATGACGTCGATGGGCACCCAGAGCACGCAGCTGAGCGCCTCCGCGAGCATCCCGGCACCGAGATACAGGAGCGATGGGCTCTGGCGAAACAGCTCGACACTGTGAAGCGAGTCCTTGGACACTTCGTAGGAAGTCAGGTAGAGACACGTCGCTGGCGCCGACCCGATCATGCTCACGCCGAGACCGCGGTAAAGACCTCGAACGTGTTGCAGCCTAGCCAGGAAGGTAGTCATAGTAGATTGAACCAGTATCGAGGTCAGCTGATGCAGCGTTATGCGCATAACCATAGCAGCATCATGAACGCTAAGACGTACGTCAAGTTGCGCAGCTGCAGATGGGACGCCATCGACTGGCCCGCCGCCGTGCTCGCCTGGAGCCGCGCCTTGACCGTGTCGATCGGATGGCAGAAGACGCGGCCGATCATCCCAGCAGACGCGCTTCCCTGTACAACAGCAACAACAATAGCGCAAATGGGATATGGAGTCGTTAGCATCCTGCTGTTAGATGCATCCTGCTCGTTGTTTGCCGATACTACAGAGAGGAAGAAGCCTTACCAGGAGAGTGGGGACTTGTTCGCCAAACTGCTCGCAAGTAACAGCGCACGCACGTTAGTTTAGTGTTTACATGCACGTACACGTAGCACGCAAGCACAGCCTGTAGATGGTGCAATTAAGGTTATTATCCGCAACCAGCATGTGGCTGCTTCTTCGTACTGTCTTGGTCTCCTTCGCCGCCATCTCTCGCTTCCTAATAATGCTGCAATAGCGACACTCTTTTCGAAAGGGACGAGGATCAACGTCACTCTCTTCGATGGTGATCGTTCAGCCTAACATTCATTTTTAGCCAATTGAATTGCATAAAAAGTGTTTAACCTCCATTTCATTGGTGGAAAAAAAATGCTCAGCTACTCAGCAGACCTCATGCCTTTCACTTTTGCTCCTCACAATCCACAAGAACAGCATCAGGATGGCGCGCGTGTATCTGGACTATAACGCGACGACGCCCGCCGACCCGCAGGTCGTGGAGGCGCTAGTGCCGTTTCTGAGCGAGGCCTTCGGCAACGCGTCGTCCTCATACGCGCTAGGTGTCGAGGCGAAGCGCGCGGTGGAGGGTGCGCGCGCGCAGGTGGCGCGGATGCTGGGCCGCGCGACGCGACCAGACGAGATCCTCTTCCTGTCGGGCGGCACCGAGTCCATCAACTACGCGCTCAAAGGCAGTGCTGAGGTGGCGAAGAAGCAGAGCGACCGCAACCACATCATCACGAGCGTGACGGAACACGTTGCGGTGCTCGAGACGTGCCGGTTCCTGGAAACCCAGGGCTTCCAGGTCACGTACCTGGACGTCGACCAGTTTGGCCGCACCAGCGTGCAAGGTAACTGTTGTACATCTATATAGCGATTCCGAGACTCCGATAAACGCATCTCTTACATATCTGCTGCTGCCTATATGCTTTCAGATGTCATTCAAGTGGTCACGCCATCGACGTTCATGGTCTCGATCATGCACGCGAACAACGAAGTGGGCACGCTCAACCCAATCGCCGAGATCTCGCAGGCGCTCAAGCAGCACGCTCACGACAACCAGTTACTGCCGATTATGTTCCACACGGATGCGAGCCAGTCGATCGGCAAAGTGGAGGTGGACGTCGAGGAGCTGGGCGTGGACTTCTTGACCATCGCTGGCCACAAGCTGTACGCCCCCAAGGGCATCGGTGCGCTCTACATCCGCAATGGCACGCCGCTACCAGCAGTGCTCGTTCACGGTGCGTTACATGAGAGCGGCAGACGCGCCGGCACTGAGAACGTCCCGTTTGACGTCGCACTGGGCAAGGCATGCGCGCTGATCCACGACAATCTGAGCCAGTACGCGGAGAACATGCAGCAGTCCAAACGCTTCCTGCTTAAGCGACTGGAGCAGCTGCTGGCGGCGATCGACGTCAAATTCCAGGTTAACGGCCACCCTGAGCACGTGCTACCAAACACGCTTAGTATCAGCTTTTGTAACATCAGCGCCGTCAAGCTGCTCAAGTGTACGTTGCCATGTTTAGTGCATCGCTTATTGCTTGTCGTTCCTTGTTGACCACACGCTTACACTTTGCCGTATTGTTTTCTCGCACAGTGATTGAGGCGAATGGCGTGTGCGCTAGCGCTGGCTCAGCGTGTCACAGCCACAGCGACGACAGCGACGCCAAGGTCTCGCACGTGCTGGCAGCTATGCGCATCCCGCGCGAATATGCGCTCGGCACGCTGCGCCTCTCTGTCGGCCGACACACGACGCAGGAAGAACTCGTCCATGCGGCGAACGTGATCCACAACGCTATTCTGCAACAACTCGTTTAATAATTACCGTTTAACAGGAACTCAACTACATATCCAATGTCTTCTGCGACTGCGTTCTGTTCCCGTTTTCCTCTTTCTTCTGTTTCTTTGCCAGGATTCTGGACTCTCCGAGTCTTGACCTCCACTTAAGGATAACGCTTCGATATCCATGCGAGCAGCCACTTCAAATGCGTCAGCATGCACTTGAGCGCTTTCGTCCACTGCTCGTCGTTGCCGAGCGAGATCGGCAGGTCGTTGATCTTGCCGCGCTGGATGCGATACGGAAACGTCATTGACGGCTCTTCGTGCATCGCGCGCTTCCCCGCGTCGTCAACGCACTCCAGAAACAAAATCATCGCCTGGTTGAACCCGCGGCGCCGGAACATGCCTCCGTCACTGTACAGGCTGTACTCTTTGCCGTGCATATTTACGACACGAGAGAAGCTGCCGCGAGGGATCAGCCTATTGCGCATAAATTCAAAGTTCGCACGCTCCGCGATGATCGCGAGCAGCAGCACCGCTTGACCGAGCGCTGCGTTGATCTCCACCCACTCCACTGGCTTCGAAGGCAGCCTTCCGAGGCGAAGTCCATTGATCGTGCCAAACATGCCATCGTGCCAGATGTGGAAGACGTCGTTGAACACATTATAGCGCTGCAGACGTCGCAGCAGGTCGGACGCGTGTACCGAGTACACACCGACAGACTGGCGCTCGTCGCGGCTAATGCCAAGGAGATGCTGCAGAAACGCGCCTTCCGCAAAAGTACCGCGCACCAGCTGTTCCAGATCCTTGCCCGTCGACCAGAGCTCTTGTCGCTTCAACTTTACTTGGCTCGTCTCTTCCTCCAGTGACTCGAGCTCCCCCAGCAGCCGTTGTTCTTCTTCCTGTATCGCACGCAGCTCAGGGTCGTCTTCATACTCATCTTCAAAGCTGTTGCGTGGCTCATCGTCACCCACAAATTGAGAGAGGAATCCCTCGTACTGCTCTCTGTCTTGATTTAATGCACTTAGTGTTCTACAGTCCAAGAGAGATCACAAATGGTTAGCCCCAATAGTACACAAAAATTGTTCGACAAGTGGAGACGTACTGCTGGAGGCTCTGAAGGACGACAACATCACAATCGTGACAGGACGGGGTCTTCTTCTTGATCAATAACGAACTGGACCAAGACAAATAGAAAATGAGTCACAAGAAACCAAACCCACCAGGACCGTCGTAGCTCATTGATGACACACCTGCAGTCCAGAATCTCCTGAAACCAGCTCAGGTCGCTCCCGTCCATTCTCCGCTTGCGAATGACCCGACGCCGGCGCACGATGCGTTCCGAGGTCACATCTCCGCGCAATACTGATTCGGTAAGTTCGCCAGTCTCATCATCAAACTCGTCGAATGCGGCGGCGTAGATCCAGCCTTCTTCGTCACATCCTGCGAGCGTTCGATCAATTTCCCACTCCGGTGTGAGCCACAAATGAGGCTTGTTCAGCAATCGTGCGGGCACCACTTCACTTATCGAGTGACCTAAGATTCCGCGGTTCGCGCTGTAGAACGCAGCGATACCTCCCGCCGACTCGAACACGACAGGCGACCACACGGGGCTGTTTCCCTGGCCGAGCATCACGCGCTGGTTCTCCCACACGACCTCTGGCACAACGACTGGTGTCTTCTTGACGCTGCTGTCCGCTGCCTGGCGCGGTGAACCCATGATCTGCATCCCGTTCGGCGTGCTGGGCGAGCTGTCACTGTCGAACGCAGCGTCCTCGTCTGGCGTGTCCTCGATGCTCGCAGCTGGGCTGCCCACAGACGCGAGCCCTTGCTGATTCGAACTTGTATGGTGTTCATACTGCAGAAACCGCAGCCGCGTGATTTTTTCTGTATGAGAACAAGTGAGAAAGTACAAAGACGAAGAGTGAGCCAACGCAACATGAGTTGAAACACATGTGGCAACAGCAAATACACGCGCACCTTCAATGGAGACCGGGTTGTACTTGAACTTGAGGAGCGCACCACACTGGTGGCACGTGAAAAGGCTCTTCCCCTCCATGGCGACGCCTGCCGAGCGCGACGACGGGATCATGGATGACATCGAGGACGGCGGCGGTACGTTGTGCACGATCGGCGTGAGCTGCATCGGCAGCCCCTGGGACGCCATGTCGCCTCAACACTCAGCTGGAGAGATGGAGAGTGCGCGCGAGTGTGTGGTGGAGATTAAGATACGCGTGCGCTCGAGTGCGGACGCAGATACAGATACGATCTGTTGCGCGCCGCTCCCCCCTTTCTCCGCTTCTCCTTCTTCGTCACCGTCTTCGCTTCTATAATGGCGCTTTTACAATGCGACCACATGGGGTTGAGAGAGGCCAAAGGCGCAAAGTGAAACGACCCGTTTCAACCCACCACGACTTGTAAGCAACCATTTTCTTTACTCTGTTCATTTATAAAATCTTTTCAAGACTCGAAAATATAAACTCAATAGCTAAATATATTGAATTTATATTTAATTGGAAAATTCATAAACCTTGTTATTTAGAGAGAAATCGATATATGTGTTATCCAAGGTGGACAAAATGTGGGCGTTGTTTGTTGAACCCTATCGATGGTACACTGTACCAGTTTCGCAAAGGTGTGACAAACAACACACGACAGAAAGCAAGAAATGCGAAGATGGCGGCAAACCCAAACGTGCAGGAGACGTCAAGACCCGTGCGCGTTGAGGCAGAGGAGAGCGGTCTTCGCGACCAGGAGAGCGCCATGCGAGACGCACTGGTAGACGACACCGTAGCACCACCACCAGTGCCAACGACAGACGCAGCAGCAGTGGAACCAGAAAGCGCGGCTTCTTTGCGTCCAACGCCTTCTGCTATGCCGTCACCACCACCAGCAGCAGTAGCGTCTTCGACGACGCTCACGCCTGCTTCGTCGGACCGCTCGCGGCTGTTCATCGTGTGTGGGCGTGGCAGGAAGTCCGACGAGCTGTGGCAACTGTTTTCCGAATGCGGAGAGATCAAGAACCTGCATCTCGCGCTCGATCGAAGCAATAAATCGAGAGTACGTGGTTGGCTTCATTAACTTGGGGCTGTTTGGTTGATGCGTGTGTTTACTGTGGGAGTGCTCCTTTGAGTTGACGGTTTTTATATTCTCCTGTGTTTTTCTGTGACCCTATTGTTATTACCACCACACAGGGCTTTGCGTTCCTGCAATACAAAGACCCGTCCTGCGCTGTCGCTGCAATTGAGAAGTTCCATCTGATGACACTGGAAGATGGACATGTGCTCAAGGTACGGTCTCACAATTGAAGCATTATGCGTGTGGCAAAGCTTGGAAACTAACTGTTCTCTGTTGTGGTGATTCTGACTGCAGGTGACAGTTGCGAAGGACAAACCCGTCGTCGCAGTTGGGAAACTCAAGCGCAACCAGCAATCGAGCCACGATGTGCATAGTGAGAGCGAGTCAAATGTGGAGGAGGCGCACATAGCCGGCAAGCGACAACGGTCGAGCGCTCCAGTCTCCTCACGCGCAGCAGCACCTCGGCGGAAGATGAGGGTGGGCGACACCGTCGACGGCTCTTTCGATAAGAGCAGCTTCGTCGGATTGCAACCTCGTGTCCCCTCGACACTACCGGAACCAGCAATTTCACCAGAGAAAGAAGTCGCGAGCGTACTGGAAGATATTCTGCTGGCTGTTCAGAGCGCGGGGAACACTGAGTCGATTGGCAACCTTTTAACTGGGTACTCTTTGATCGCTGAACATCGACGGCAAACCCTCACTGTGATCGGTAATGGTAATGGAAAACCAGAAACTCTCGAAGGTGGCGAAAATAGAAATGAGACCGAAACAAACCACGAGCAGGAGGAGACGAGCACGGAGCAGCTGACGTCAAGTATCAACTCGTTCACACTGGATGGTACTCCTACCGCTACCATTTTACCAGGTGAAAAGCTCAAGGATACGCTGTTATCGTCAATTGGTGTTACATCAAGCAGTATCCACCGGAAAAGGGCCGCAAAAGCGTCTCTCTTGCGAAGACGCCGCCAAAGCTTCGACGACAGTGATTCAAGTGCCGATGGTGGCGAATCAGATGCGATCCCGAGTCGCCGAAAGCGAAGTAATATCAGTCGCAGAGAGCATTCGAATTGGCTCAGCAGAGGAGAGCAGCACGTTGATAATCAAACCCTTCCAGCGCCATTTTCTTCGTCGACATCATCGTATTTGCTGACGCCAGTGAAGTCTAAGAAACAGTGCAAGCGGCAATCCTCCGACCAATCAGCGGATGTCTCGACTCGGTCGTCAAAGCAGCGAGTGACCAGCACCAGGAGCTACAGAACGCTAGCTTTCAACTCGATGGCACTGGTATCTGGAGGTGTGGCGAGCACTCTCACCACGAAGTCAGCGACGTCACGTACCAAGCTCTTCTTCACTTCAAGTCACAAGGTACGTCTTCAATTTCTTGCTGTGCAGGTGGTAGATGTCAACCGCCGAACTTTTCGCTTACGAACTCTCTTGTACCGTCAAAGTTTACGATGCAGGAACTGGAAGCAATGTTTGCAGTCTACGGTGATTTTGAATTTGTTGACATTGTGAAAAGCTTTGGACGAATCAAGACAATGGCGTATGTCAAGTACTCGAATGTACGCAAGCAACTGCTTCTTGCATCCTTCATATGTGTGACGCACAAACGTCGATGTCTAAACTCTAGCTCTGTGATGTGATTGTTCAGCCGCAAACAGCATCCGCAGTGATCGAATCCTTCCAGGAAGAACATGAACAAGACGCAGAGCTCACCAGTCAGGGCGAATTTATGAAGGTAAGAGTCGAGGAGCGCCTTTATTTTTGTGGACTGTGACTTCGTAATTGACCAAACTGTACTTTTACAGCTCTCTTTTGCGGAAGATATTCGAAGGGATGCTGCTTCGCCGTTTCTGCATATGAAACAGCTGGAGCATGGAGTATTTTCTCCTGTGATGCAACCGTCCACTGCAGGTGCTGCTGAAATGACACCGCAACCAATTGAGGCAATGGTTGAAAATCTGTGGCTTCTCATACTCTACCACCGCAGTCTACCCAGCAACGTGATCTCAGCGTGTGTATCGAAGTGCGTGGGCATGGAGTTCGTCGACATCAAGGTGTTTCGAAGTACAGGTGAGTCGCAAGGAGTGGCGTTTGTCAAGTTTGAGAGTGAAGCGCAGGCTGTCGATGCATCGCGTGAACTGCATCAGACGGAGTTACCCACTGGGTCAGGCAAGTTCCTGCAGGCGATTGTGATTCAGGATCCCAGCTTGTTCAGCACAGTGCACGGCGGATCACATGGCGGGTGGTCTGGTGAGCATGGCGGTAGCGGAGAAGGTGGAGACGACGTGGATCTCTCGGCAGTTGAGGTGAAATTCGCTCATTTGATGCGCAGTAACGACCAAAACGGCACTTTCTCAGCTGGACACGGACGCTCACGAATGTCGATCGATGAAACCTCAACAACAACTGCAAGTGGAGCGCTTCAACACCCGGCAGCATTGACGTACCTTCCTGGACCAGCAGCAGCAAACTCTTTTGGCGCAACCCCACTGCATCCGATGCAACCGCATGTGCAGCTGCAACAGCAATATCCACGGCATGCTTACGGATATTATCCACAACAGCAGCAGCCATTCATGGTCCAAAGTCAATATGGTCAGCCGTACGCGTACGTACCTTCGTCGTGGACAGCTGAGTCACCACCACCATCGCCGTATTACAATACTTACCCGATCCCTCAGATGACATATCAACCGCCTCCAGAGTACTACAACAACCAGCAACAAGTGTATCCAGCACAAGCGGTGTACCCAGTTGTTAGCAATGGCGATGAGAGCAGTGGAGCTACTATACCAGAGACAGACTCACCACCGACGACTGGCGCATCTTCGGACAGTTCTACTGACGGTGTGCAGCTGTCACCACCCGCGATTTACATCTCGAGTGGTCGTCCACTCGACTTGATCTCGGTCGTGAAAGCGTTGGAAGACTGCATCGGCGTGGTCACGATCACCAAAGATGGCGAAGACAGCGATGCAGTGTTCGTCGTCGAGTTTACGGATCCCCCACAGGCAGCGGACGCGGTGAAGAAGCTCGATGGGAAAATGTGTAACGGGAAGAAGCTGCGTGTCGCGACGATGAGTTCTAGCATGGGAGGGAAGCCTCGCGCTGTCTCGAGTCGACGCAAACGACAGCGGGTGGATCCGAGAACTCGCAAGTAGCGCTCGATGTTTTGTGGGTTGATTAAGGAGCGCTCGGGCTGTGATATTTATTTCCCACCAGGAGAAAGGACACGAATACTTAATCCTGCAGGAAGCTTCCCCATCTATCCCAATTATACCGAACACAAGGCAAGCAAATATCCAAGATTTGAAGATGTCGGGGAATTTTGTGAGGTACGCATGCCAACTGTTCTAAAAACATTTACAACCGCAGTTTGCTGACTGTGCATCCGATGCAAGGGGCAAGTAACGCAAGCGACCCCAGCTATAACATACTGTACTTCAAGGAGGCGCACATTGACGGGAGTCTCGAGCGAGCGTGCGTACAGTAAGTCTACTTATTTCGGCACCAACTTACGGAAGAACCACGCAAATCGAGCCAATAAGGAGCGTGGCAGACTCGGGAGTTCTGTGAGCAGTTGGCACTGAAGTTGAAGTGATTAAAGTCGGAATACCCTTGCCCTTGCCTTCGCTTAAGTCTGAAACTTTTGACGATGGCTCACAACAGCAACAGAAGGTGAGCGAGCCCATGGTCGTGGTTGTCGTGCATTTCCTCTTTCACAGAACATGGGAACAAAGCAGAAGTTCATTCAATGCGGAGGAGCAAACAGGATCGAGGGTCAGATCTCAGATGACTAAGATACTGAGCCCTAAACGATCAAATGTCCTAGGGTGTGGATGGTGGGTGTCGAAGTTGCCAGACGTCTTGTCGTCGTCGGCGCAAATCCCTGAATGAATTTCTATTCTAGGCTGCCTTCCTGCTCGCCAGCTCGCCTGCGCTTGAGTTGGGTGATCTTGACTTGAGGACGGAACGGATCTCTATAGTGTTGTTTCTTCTTGCCGGAAAAGCTATATCTTTGCCGAGACGATATGCTGGTGATCCTACAGATATCTGTTCTTGGCATGGCCCTCGTCGCCTTCAAAGTCTTAAAAGAGAGTGACTTGATGACTGCCAACTCCATACTCAAGTCCATTCAAGTCGCTGTATCCTGTAGGCTATCAAGTTGTTTGGATCCACTTCGTCGTGAGATCACCCACTATGTTATGGTACATACGGTTTCTAGTTGAAGAGGACGCGATAAATGCTACGCAATTCAGTAAACCCTGGTAATCACCATTCGAGCCACGCGATCATTATCTTTGAGGCTTGTACGTCTGACGTGGGGTAGTCGTAGCTGCCGCCACAGCATACCACAACGCTTCGAGATGACAGAGAATGGCAACGGGTTCTATTGTGTACACGAGACAAACAGTCTAGATGGACAATCTAAAAGGACAGACAACTTCAACTTGCTCCATGGGACATCGTTTTAAAATGATGACCAGAGTTGCCGCATGCCAAATGGGTTACTGAGTCGCGTTATATGGTCCCCAATAGCCTAGTTATTATATATCTCTAAGCTGAACTACCCGCAGCGGAGCAGCAACCATGAAGTGGATGGACAGAAAGCAGCAGCAGTAGCAGCAACGACAGAGCATTCCGAATTGCCAGCTACCTTCTCTTGTGGAAGTTCGCATTCTCCATTTCTTCAGCTTCCCCACAAGCCCAAGAGCTCAATCCGAACCAAAACGCATATCCCGACTAACTCCTCGCAAGTTAAGCGCCTCCTTCTTCATCATCAACAATAGCAGCAATGCTCTCCAAGTCGTGCACCTTCTACATCGCGTTCAGCGGCACAATTGCCATGACCAGCTCGCTCCCAGTGCGTGCTCGCTCAAGTCCCATAGATCCATGGTTTTGTCGAAGAAGAAGCGAAACTGAAAAGCGGAGTTGGTCCTGCTCCCAAACATACCAGGGCTACGCAGACAAAGAAGAACGCGCCAAGCTTCTCACCACCTGGAGCCATTTAACAATTCTAAGGACGAGTATTTCCAACTGTATTTACTTCAGTAGCAACCCCAGTCAAAACCGAACCCAACGCCGACACGAGTACCAGCTACCAGCACCGTATCGACCAGCCCGTCTGCGTAGCGTAACAAAGCCAGGGCCCACATTTTCTCAGCAACTTTATAACAGTCCACTTCATATTGTACTTTCCATTTGCTCAATGCGAGGAGAGATCCAACGCAATAATGAGGAACTGTCACGAGAAGTCCATGGGGTACGCTACGCATGACATCTATTTCCCAACCATTTACAACAACAAGTAGTTGACTGCACATCCAACTCATAGGGGCAAAAGACAAACAAGACACTCAGTCGCAATCACAACATACAACATGAAAGCATCCACTGGCAGGTGTGTCGGATCTAGAGTAGGCCCAGTTCTCTTAGCACAAGCTTACGGAGTGGCAGCGCGGACTGAGTCAGGGAGGAGCGCAGCGTTGTTGGGAGTGCTCGAGGCAATCGGCGTTGGAGTTGGTGTGAGTACTGGAGCTGGAACACCCTCACCGCTGTTCGCGCCAGGGCTGTTGCACTCCTCGGCGATCTGGCTCACATCGACAGCAGCAGAAGGCGAGCCCGTGGTCATGGTTGTCACGCACCCGGACGAGCTGCTGCATCGCGTGCTGGTAGAGATAGACACAGAAGTACTGTTGCCACAACTGGTGGTGCCAATCACTGGTACGCCGTTCACCGTCGATCTACTAGTGCTGATGCTCGTTGAGCTGATTATGTTCGTTGCATTGGAGCTGACATCGGTTGAGCTCAATTCCGAACCAAAGTTGCTTCGGGCAATCGTGCTGGCAGATCCGAAGCACGACGCGTGGCCAGATCCAGTTGAGATCGCAACGATGACGGTAGCGAGGGCGGCCGAGATGGAAAAAATGCGGCAGGGCTTGGTGGCGAACATGACTTATGAAGTCTTGAGTCTAGGGGATGGGAAGTTGGACAGTGAGAGAGATAGAGAGTTGACCTTGCAGAGTCGAGGTGAGGCTGTGATGGTTGTTGTTGTAAGTGAGGTATATTATGTTACGAGTACGAACTACAATATCCATTCTCCCAGCTACGTTACCAAGTAATTTCGACGAGGAGTTTGAGAATCGTGAGTGGAGCCGCCACCACGACTCTCTACATGCACAAAGGCTGTAATGGTAGACCTGACCTAGGTACTGACTTGGGATGCTTTGCATGTAAAAATACCAGGTGAGGTGAGCCTTGCGGTCTTGAACTACTAC
Organism: Pythium sp. MPC-2022a; assembly: GCA_038050625.1. NCBI lineage: Eukaryota > Oomycota > Peronosporomycetes > Pythiales > Pythiaceae > Pythium > Pythium sp. MPC-2022a. The sequence goes on along the minus strand of JALBZB010000542.1, from coordinate 6,694 downwards.
AGAGGTGCTACTTGATGAAATTTTCATGTCTAGGGACCAGCCACGCTGGTGCTTGGTCCCGGATCAAATATCTTACGTACAATCGTACCCGCAGGCTGCCTGGTTGTTGTGGATCCGCTCACGAGGGCGACCCATCCACCCACAAGGCTTGTAAGGAAGGCGTCTGAAGCTAATGCAACAAGTCCGTACAGAAAACCCCTGGTCAACAAGCTAAGAAGCCAGGATCAGGACGATACAGTAGATTCGTTTTCGCGTGGCTTTCTGACGACTCCCGTCGCTACGAAAATGAAAAGGCATGTGTCTGCTCGTGGTCGAGTAAAAGGAGGGTGAAGTGCAGTGTTTTTGAAGAAATATCGAAAAAGAAAACTCATTTGAAAGTGTTGAAGTTGCACTCAGTGGTGATCGATCGCGGCAACCACACGTTCTGTCACGTGCACACTGAGACAGAAGGAGAGAGAGAGCGAGTTGTGTGCATAGATTAGACTCTACATATTCGATGCGTGTTCGAGAAGCACATTCGAGAAGTCGAACATTCCAGATTGCACAGTTGTGAAGGATAGGAGTAGAGAGAACAAGAGTAATGCTGTTTGTAGAGACTTAACCACGAATACACTTCTCCTTTTACCAACAACTGCGTAGGTGTGAACAGAAAGCGATCGAAACACCTGCACATAAGGGCGTTGATTTTGTTGCAGCTCGACTTCACACTAAATGTGCTCTGTACAAATGGACATCATACAGTATGAGTGACCATCAGAGAGTCACCATTTTTTGGGGGAAGAAACGAACCAAAGTGTCCACCTGCTACTTCAAAAGGACAGCCCTTGCACTGAACTTTACAACGTGGCGACGAATGTCTGATGACCAGAAACTCAACGTAGAAGAGTCACCAGATGGCGCCACGAGCTCCTAACGACCACACAAGCGGCCAGCAGTGTACAACATAACATCTCTGATTACTCTGAGAGACCTCTACAGCTGAGATTGTGTTTTTTCTGCTGCTCGTTTGAGCCTGCGCCAGCCACCGCCTATAGCTCATTGAGCGGATAGAAAAGAGGAACTGCAGTGGAGTCTGTCAAGCCGCTAAGTTTCCTTTCATTTCCATTCTCACTCTTCAATTGTTCAGCTTTTCCACAAGCCACGACCAAAACACAAGACGCGCACCAGCCAGCATCCAGCACAACCACACCATCCCTCCGCAAGCTCCAATTCTCTAAACATCAACAATGCTTTCCAAGTCGTGTATCTTCTACGTCGCAGTCGTCGGTGCCGTCGCCATGACCAGCGGCTCCCAGTGTGTGCTCGCCGAGCAGATGACGTTCGGCATGCTCAGCGGTCTCGGAGGCATGGGTGGCACTGGAGGCATCAACTCCATGCGCACGGGCATCATGCAGGCGGAGAAGAACGTGCTCGGCTTCTCGCCGTACGCTGCGATGGCCGGTGTGGACGGTATCAACAACCCAGCACCAAGTACTGGCATTAGCCCTGGCGGCAACAGTCCCGTGAGTGCTCCGAGCATTCCGAGCATTGGTGGCATTCTCCCCAGTTTCATCAACAGCGCACCAAGTACCTCGACCACCACCAACACCAACAACGTGAACAACCAGAACACCAACACCAACACCAACAACCAGAACAATGCCAACACCAACAATCTCAACTTCAACAACCTCACTCCCAGCACCAGCGCCAACACAGTAAACAACAACAACAACAACAACAATGTCAACACCAACACGAACAACGTCAACACTGTGAACACCAACAACCAGAACACCAACACCAACGTGAACAACAACAACAACAATGTTGCAACTGCCAACACCAACACTGTGAATTCCAACACCAGCGACAATGTGAACAACAACAACAACACCAACAACGTGAGCAACACAAGCAACAACGTCAACAACAGCAACACAGTGAACAACAACACGGGCGCCTCCACCACCACTGGACGCAACACCAACACCAACACGGTCTCCAACACCAACACCGTGAACGGTGTGACGACGCAGAACACGTCGACGTCGACGACGGAGTGCGGTCCGGACATGGCGGGACGTCGCCTCAACGGCAAAAGTGGCTGCAAGACGACCAAAGCGGACGGCGCTGCTGCTCCTCCAAGCGCTCCAGCAGGCAAGACTGACACTGCTGCTGCACCACCGTCTGACCCGGCTCCGAGCGTCACGTCGGCTCCTGCTGCTGACTCGCCACTTTCGTCCCCATCTCCCTCAAGCAGTGACAGCAGCACTCCAAGCTCCAGCACGAGCTCCAGTCCCAGTGGCGGCAAACCGGATCCAGCGAGTGAGGCGTCTTCGAGCGGTGGCAAGAAAAACTACTTGCGCCGCCAGTAGACCCAGTAATGGATCAGCCGTGGGGCTTGAGCCACTTGAGCAGTCAACAGAGAGAGCGATCGCAGCCACCTCTGTTGCCAAAGGGTGCGCGACACCCACCCTATCCAGTTGGTGTATATGTGCGCCTTCCCATTGAGTATGTGTTTGTCAGTTTAAGTGATAGTATCTCGCTTGTGGCTTTGATGTAGTAGAGTGAAGGAGTATCTAAGGAGTATCGTTTAAGTAGTGTCATGTAGTGTCATCGCGTTTTTGCTGTTGCAGCAGGCGTTTTAATCCAATGGAAGTTTCTTTGGTCATGCTGTGATGTGGAGATATGCAGTGTTGACGTATTGCTATCGAATTCGAAGCTCCAGCCAAGCTCAGCAGCTGAACTGCTCAAAGAAACTTCCAGCATTTAAATAATTTGAATGTGCTTTTCGTCCACTCGCGTACTTCCAATAAGAATATTGTCTCCCACTTGGAGACGAATCTCCAAATTAATCATGGTAACTCACACGTGACCATCACTCCCAACGGATGTTTTCCATCCACTTGTGCGAACAGTACCAGAACACACGCACTGGACTCGACCCAGCAGACGAGCTTTTCGCTCAAAATTTCGGTGCGGGAGATCCGGTTCGTGGGGTTTGTGGTCGGTCGAGCGGCCACCCCAGTCTGCGGGAATCAGATGGCGTACTTCTTTTACACGAGAGTTGTGTCTGTAGGTCCAAGAGTCCTAAGGGTCTTTACCCCCACCATACGACCACTCGTCCATATGGACATGGCTTCAGCTGGTCATCAACAGCTACACAAGCACACGTAAAGGATACATCTATCAGCACACCGTATATTCGGTAGTGTGTGAGGTCCAGCTGCAATCTGGTAAAAGATCAGTGGTTGTTGGAGATGCACGGCTCTGAGGATAGACAAGTGCTCTTGGTACAGTAAATATAAACACTAAGAGACTAAGAGTCCCACGAGAGTGAGCGAGAACACCTGTCCGACCCAAAGGCCTCTCTCAGCACCCAAACGACCTCATTCCAAAACTCACCAGCTCCAACTCAAGTCCCAGCCAACGAATAACGACCCGAGCAACTCGCTTGTTCCCTCACTTCCATCCATCCATCCACCATGCTCTCCAAGTCGTGCATCTTCTACGTCGCAGTCGTCGGTGCCGTCGCCATGACCAGCGGCTCCCAGTGTGTGCTCGCCGAGCAGATGACGTTCGGCATGCTCAGCGGTCTCGGAGGCATGGGTGGCACTGGAGGCATCAACTCCATGCGCACGGGCATCATGCAGGCGGAGAAGAACGTGCTCGGCTTCTCGCCGTACGCTGCGATGGCCGGTGTGGACGGTATCAACAACCCAGCACCAAGTACTGGCATTAGCCCTGGCGGCAACAGTCCTGTGAGTGCTCCGAGCATTCCGAGCATTGGTGGCATTCTCCCCAGCTTCATCAACAGCGTCAACAACAACCAAAACACCAACACACAGAACACCAACAACGTCAACAACCAGAACACCAACAACATGAACACCAACAACGTCAACAACAACAATGTCAACAACAATAACATGGTCAACACCAATAATGTCAACAACCAGAACAACAATGTCAACAACGTCAACACCAACAACAATGTCAACAACCAGAACACCAACAACGTCAACAACGTCAACAACAACAACGTTGTCAACACTAACACCAACACCAACAACAACAATGTGAACACCAACAATGTGAACACCAACAGCAACAACGTCAACACGGTCAACAACAGCAACAACGTGAACACGGTCAACACGGTCAACAACAGCAACAACGTGAACAACGTCAACACGGTCAGCAACACCAACTCCAACACCAACAACGCCGTGACCAACAATGTCAACACGGTGAACGGAGTCATGACGCAGAGCACCACCACCAGCACGTCGTCGGGCTCACCGGACGAGTGCGGCCCTGGCATGGCTGGTCGCCGACTCCGCACGGGCTGCAAGCAGTCGTACACGAAGGCGTAAGTCCAACCTTGTGCTTGTGATCTGGCTCTCCAAAGTCGCTGCGCGATAATGTGAGGAAAGATTGTGTTCGACTCAGCAAAGCCGGTGTGTTTGAAGCTCCGCTGTACCCTGTGTCGATGTAGTGTGAGTCTGTGTGTGTACTGCGTACGAGCGTAACCTTCTGTTTGAATGGATCTGAATGTTTTGTCCCTCTCCCTTCGGCTCTATGACTTCGTTTGTCTTCCTTCTCGATGGCACTGTCGAGCCTGAGCCTTATGGTGTAGCGATGCAGTGCTTCTTGTTGCTCCCCGCTGCAAATCGGGGGATCGAATGATTTGTTGGGATTGTGATTTCGATGAAACGACTCCAGTACGTCAGGCGTTTGCTGTACCAATGATAACAACTGCTCACGCAATGCGGAAATCCTCCTAAGTATTACAGTATTCATCATTATGAAGCACGTTTGCTATGTGGAGGTATTGTATTGCACGGTTTAAATTGTCGTGTGCTGAAACATACAAGATGGCCCTAAGCTCTCTAAAATCGCTTTTTGTGATGTATTATGATCGACGCTTCCCTGTGCATTCGTGACCCCCAGTTCCTTGACAGAAAAAAGCAGACTATCAACTCAACATATCAGCACACATTCCCCTACTTGATTTGCTAAGTCACAACAAAGCTATTTTTATTGAACCATGTTATGCCTGAGATCGCATCGGTGATGATATACAACTTAGGAAATTGCATTTCTCGCAAGTATTATAATAACTACAAATATACAAAGCACTTGACCAAGGCAATGCGTACATTGGAATAATGATCACTGGTAACGCGAAACCCACCCTTGATCACTGCACCAAGATGCGCTTATTTTTGTGGCATCGCATAAGCTAATGGTATCGATGAGAACGATAACCTATTGCAAACAAGGAGTGAACTCATTTGGAATCAACTTGAGAGGTGAAACGCAACGAAGTGTGCCAAAATGAGGAATTGTCGAGTTCGTAGTTATTACATACATGTAGTATATACAGTGCTGCGCAAAAGTTTGTCCGCACCCGATTTTTACAGTGTTTGATTGCTTTCGTTACGATTCAGAGGAAGCTGATTGAATACGTGGCACGATGAAGCGAGTAAACAAGGTGTATATCTAGCATTTTCGTAAATTGTGTATACTCTATGTCTAGGCAGAGTTTTTTTATCTTTGGTGTGCGCAAAAGTATATCCGCACCTAGGTAAAATTTGTAATTTAACGAATTGAAATAGTCTTTTTTGTAATAAATACGTTCATTGGGCTCCTCATTCATTCTCACGCTGCGTGGCGCCATTTTCAATCGCACCGCGATGGGAACGGGGAAAGAGCTCACGGAGAAAGAGGTCGGTCAGATCATCGCGTTCAAGACCGAAAAAAGAGCAATAGATGGATCGCGCGCCACCTCAATCGCAACGAGAAGACGATACGCAACTACCTGAAGGACCCCACGCGAAGCAAGCGCAAGGAACGCACTGGCGGGCCCTCCAAAATCAAGGCGCGGACGGCTCGTCGCATCTTCCGTCTCGCAACTGTCAAGCATTTGTCCTCAAAGCAGATTGCTGTTGAGCTAGACAGCCTCGTGCACCACAGCACTATACGCCGCGTACTTTGTACCAGCAAGTTCGCCAAGTATATCAAGCGCAAGAAGTCGCCAGCGCTCAAGCCCCACCACAAGAAAGCCCGCCTCAACTTCGCCACCAAAATGCTGCGCCAGGGCCGTCCGTGGAAGCGCGTCGTATTTTCCGACGAAAAGAAGTTCAATTTGGATGGCCCTGACGGGTGCCAATATTATTGGCATGACCTCAGGAAGGAGAAAGAGGTCTTCTCCACGCGAATGAGCGGCGGCGGAAGCGTCATGATTTGGGCAGGCATCAACTACAGCGGCAAGACGGAGCTCACTATCCTCGAGAGCAATCAAGACTGTAACAGGGCTCAGTTCAACACGGCTATCGCAAGGGCGAAGAGCTGAGTGGATCTGACCCATGAGAAAGCGTAAAGCAAACGGAACTCACACAGAGGTGTGAGCCGATGCTTGGTCTTGGGGTCTTGAGTCTCGGGCCGTGGGGCTTCGAGACGAGGAAGCGACTTGGGTAGAAGAGGAGGCGACTTGATTGGTGAAAGGTAAATTTGCAACTGATTAGAAATGCAGTCCTGGTTCCTGCTGCTGCTCCTGCTGCACCCGAAGGGCTCCTAGAGGTTTTACGAGTAAAACCTCGCTCCTACATATAAAACCTACAATCCTAATATATATAACCTTGGGTACTCTGAGGTTCAACCCATAGACCTTGAACTTGAAGTCTGGTGGGAAGATTCCCTGTGATGT
>JALBZB010000541.1:0-23966 GCA_038050625.1 Pythium sp. MPC-2022a | reverse complement strand
TGGAGAGTACTAGCGATAACAGTAAGGCGAGCGCAAAGGCGCCAACATACAGTCGCTCGAGCTCGCTCTGGTGGGTCTCGTGGTGGCTCGCACGGTACGTGGACGACCCGGTGGTGCCGCGCAGTCCTCCGAAGAACGACATAAGTGCTCTCTCGTTCTTCTTGTTCTCTACTTGCTTTCGTATGTGTAAAATTGTTTCGCCAAAGTGATTCAGACACATTCTGTGACATTCACTCCAGTCAGTTCTGACACTCACTCCTCAAATACCTATTACTACAAATGACGATTTCAGGTAGCACATAGGTTGTATAGGATTTAGATACTAATCTACGCTTATTTTGTAAAATTTATATCCTAATCTATGCGTAAACCGTTTTAATTTTCAAATACCCTTCCTATGCATACTACAAGTAGGAGATTTTAACGAGAAAACTTTTGCTGAAAGTCGCTCAACAGAGAAAAATCACCATTGTTCACTATCAGTCACCTGTCAAATTGTTTCAGCATTCGTCCCAAAAAAGGCAGGCGAATGCCGAAATAATTTGACAGGTGGCTGATAGTGAACAATGGTGATTTTTCTCTGTTGAGCGACTTTCAGCAGAGTGTCATCACTGGTGACTTTAAAACGTTGCTTTTTCTGTTCACGAAAATACATCTGGATGAATGCCGTCATTTCTGCTTTGTCTTCTCTATGCGTGTTGCTATTAGAGGAGTGCTCTTCTATTCGAGGTAGGTGCACTACTATAGGTGCTAACTGTAACCAGTTGTACCCAGATTGTTTCTAATAATAGACAGTCACTTAATAGAGAGATTACAAGCACGAAACTCTGTTTGCAAGGACAACAAAGGACATTGCGCCTTCCAATGGGTTGCCAATCAAAAATGCAACATGCAATTACAAATTTTTACTCCTGTGTGTTCGTACGGGGCTTCTCTTCTCTTCTTCTTGCCTTCTTTCGCCGGCTTGTCTCCCTTACTCGTATCTTCTATCTAATCTCGATCGATGACGCCTCGGCTGTTGTCGATCGCAAAGCGCATCTGCTTGACCAGCACCTCCTTCGATGAATACGCTGGCAAATGCAAAGTGTTGGTGCACGTCCGCGCAAACGGCAGCGCGCGGTCGACGTCGTCGGTCTCGACCACTCTTCGCACGACTTCAAACACAGGTCGAAGTGCCTGGAAGCCTCCCGGTGGCAGGTTCGGACAGCCCGTGGCGTACAGCAGGAAAGTACGACGCTCTCCCACGGTCATCTCGTCCAGGAACTCGACAAAGTACTGCACAGGCGCACTCGCATTTGTGTACCCATGCGCGAGCTTCATGGTCTTGAGCAGCGACTCGGTATCCCACTTGATGTCTGCATCGCCGCACAACAACGAAAGAAGCTCTGGCACAAACAGCAGCTTCAGTTTGTCCAGCGGGAGCACTTCGCTGATGCCTTCTCGGAATGCGAGCACCTGCGCCTCAATGCCTTCCGAAAGCCACACGTTCAGCACACTGTCTACGTATTCGCCAAGATTGTCAATCGTCACGGCGGTATCTTCGCCGCCTGCAAACAGCGGTTCTTGTGACAATGGTTCGATGAACGTGAACTCCACTGCCTCAAGCCATTCAGTCACGTCCATACTGTCGATCTGAACATGCGCGACACCTCTCGCGAGCTTCTTTGATGCGACGTGCATCAAGTGCAAAATCTTGCCTGGACTCAGGAAAATGTCTCCAATCTCTTCAAGCGCAAAGCTCTCACCAACCACAAGCTTCATAAACTGGGTCGACAGTGGCAGCGGGAGAATGCGCTCGTCCATCAGCGCCTTACCTGCCAGCCGTCCCATCATGCGGAAGCGCTCAATCAGCTTTGCATGTGGCTTCGTGTGCGGGAATGGGAACAAGCCGTTCGGGTGGCGAATCACTTCATCCTCGCCCTCGCTTCCGTCTTCCGTGTTTTCATCGCCCGAGATCCAGCAACGGAGATGCTTGCGCTTGTTCTCTTCGATCGCCTGTAACGCCTGCGCTGTCGCCGAGTAGAATGCTGCTGTCACACCTGATCCGTACCCTTTCTCGCCGACAAACACAATGTCCAAGATTGCTCTCCGCTTTGCGTGCATCTTCATCACCGCTTCCGCCGAACTCAAGATGTTGGCACGGTGCACTTTCACGCGCTCTTTTGGAATAGGCGTGATCGTGATCTCTTGATTCTGGATGCCTCCCACGCCGACTCCGCTGCTGCCATTACCCCCACTGCCGTCGCTGTTTCCATTGTTCTCTTCTAGCTGGAGCTGATTCCGGAACCAGTGCAACGACCGCGTGCAGCCAAAAGCCGTCGAGCGGAAGAGTTTCTCGCGAAGCTCACGAGGGAAGAAAAACCGGCATTGTGTCACCATTCGGTCGCACCACTTTGGATAAATACCACTACACATCGAGAGTACATCTTGGAGCTGTGTCTCGAGCTTATTGTACAATCGCGGACTGGTCCACACATCTTCATGGATGGCAGCGCCGCTAGCCTTGAACTCAAACAAATAATGTAGCAAGCGAACCGCACTGGATACAGATGAAGTTCGTTGGTGACCACTGGATGCGGACAGCGCAGATGACGAGGTTGTTTGTCCACCATTCTTTACCTCCAGCCATTCGAAATCGTCCAACGCATTTCTGGCGTCGTCGCTGTCCAAGTGAATCACGTCTCCAAATTGCTTGAGAGTCTTGCTCTTCTTGTTTTTCTTTGGCTTCTGCTCGCTAGTGCTTGAGAAAGATTCACTCGAGTCAGATGTCGTCGACATCGTGGTCCAGTCCACTGTGAAATCACAGTACACTTTGTACAAAAATTTCCACGGAGGTAATGACACCGACGCCTGGATCGCTTTTCCGGAAGAAGATGAAGATGATGACGTGAGCTCCGACTCCTGCAGCACTTGCAGACACTTGAGCACATTTTGATCCGCAGGAAACTCACGTAGCGAGAGAGCTTTCGTCTTTTCACCTGATGCTTCAGAATTGGTGGCAAGTGCTTTCGACGGCGAATCACTATTTGATCCCTTAGATCCTGTTGCAGATGCGCTTCCTTTGCATTCGTCTTCAGCAGTAGCAGACAAGTGCGCCTCGGTGTATCCGAGAGAATGCAAGTACTTAAGTACAAGCTTCGCTTTGACAGTGTCTTTGGAAAATGAGGTCATCATGTCCACAAAGCCGTCAAAGTCCAAACCCTTTCGCATGGATGCCGTGGTCGCATACTTCGAAAAAAGAATGCACTGCTCCACGTCGATGCTACCAACTCCAGCGCGACTCGAGTGCTTGTGCCAGTTCAGCCCACGCTTCATAAACGCGCAGAACCTGTCAATATCCCATAGCATATCAGGTGCAGTCTGCAGCTGATGATCGTTGAGAGATGCCAAAAGCTTCCTCTTCTTCTTTTTCGGGGATGCAGCCGTTGTCTCGAAAGTCTTGAATGCTTCCAGCAAAATCGACTTCACGCGAGGCTTAAACTCATAGTTTTCCGTTTCTGGATTCCTGGACTCGCACAACAGCGCTAAAGTCTTGTTGGTGCTTTCAGTCACGTCTGACAACTCGGCGCTTTTGCTTGCAGAATTGAGTCCGATTCGACTGCCACCGAAGATGGCATGTTCGATTTGAGCATCTCCGCTTTCACGACCTCCGTATGCAAGACAGAGATTGACCTTCGGAGCCGAAACGCACACCCAGTCCGGTTTGTTGTCTTCTCCGTTTCGCTTCAAAAGCTCCCACACTGATCCATTTCGCGTCGATTCCTCTGGTCGCTTGTTGGCATTACTCTGCGGCGCTCTAGCTCTTGAAACCGGGCTTGATGTTCTCGAATTCGAGGTACTTGGTGCTCCACTGCTGCTCTCATGGAGTCGAGTCACAACCTCTGATTCAGTATCTGCTTCTTCGGTTGTTGCTTCTGTTTGCGAAGTAGAACCCGAAAGTGCGCTAGATGCGGCAGAATTCAGTAGCTGAGCTTCTGGATCCTGCTCTTCAGAACCACCACCAGCGCCACTACCGCGAGAGACGCGCGAAATCAATTGCCTCAACTGGTCCATCGCAGAGGCGCTGCTTTCATCGTTGCTAGAGTGGCGACCAATATCCATATCCGATCTCATGGAGCCAGCAACTTGTTGGAACGCTCGATGAAGCCCACCCCCAGAGTGACCACCAAACAATCTGTCGTGTCCTCCACGACCCGAAGCCATTTGCAGTGCAGCTAGAAGCCGAGAGCTGCCTGTACCCTTTCGAGAGCCATTGACAAAATTCAGCACACGGTCTTGCTGCACCTTGACTGTCGTTGGCGGCTGGTCGATCCCAAACGAGATGTCAACATTCACTGTCGAGGATTCTCGAATTGACTCGAGTCCAGACGGGAAACTCTTGATCGTTCCAGCGACGTACAAGTCCTTAATAGATGACCCCGAAGGTGGGCAAATCCAAATGCGATCGCCCACTGATCCCGCGATAACCGAGCTCTCGCGCGCAGGAAACATCCGGCGAATGCTCATGGCCTCAATTAGGTCTTCTTCATCTTCTTCTGTCACCTTCGCAGCACTTGGAGGATACCGAATCCGGTCTTTCTTCACGCGAACTTTCTCAACGTCACGGTTGACCTTGACATCGAGAAGCTCAACGCCGTCGCGCTCGCTCTTGTACACTTTTGTAACTTCACCTAGTGCGCCATCAACTTCGACGACACTCCCAACTTGGGGAGAATTGAGGCGCTTCCGCAACTGAGCTGCTGGAACCTTCTGCAAAATCTTCTTGCTATTCGTAACTTGGACACTATACACGCCTTGAGGCTTGACGATGGTCTCAAACTTTGCAGGCTTGGTGTGCTTTGATTTCTCTTTGCCGTTCGTGAATATTTCGACAACAGAGCCAGGATACCAACCTCCTTTGAGCTTCCTCAAGACAAACCCTCCGTCACTGCGCACTTCAACTTCACAGAGCTTCGATTCGCCTTCGTCGCCTTGGTCTTTGTTACTCAGTGAGATTTTTCTCTTCCGCTTGCTCGCTGCCTTTCGTTTCTTCTTGTTGTCTTTTGGGGTATCGTTGCTGCCATTCACCACTGAGCCAAATAACGCGAGATCCACACTCACATTCGTGTAAACGTCAACACTGCCAGAAAGTTTGTACTGAGAATCGTGAAGCACCATCTCGATCAAATCGTCCTCGATGCCTCCAACTGGTTTGAGTAAGTGGAAAGATCGCTTCGTGTCAAATCCACAGACCCAGAACTTTTTCCACTTGCCGTCGATCACTTTCTGAACACTGTGGCCGACAAGATTCACGTAAAGCTGCGATAGCCTCTTGTCGTGCACAGGAAGACAGCGCGCCACCGTTCTTTCAAAAGACTGGAAATGGGTCAGAGGCGACGAATGGATCGTTTTCACTGTCGCTTCTTCGTCTTCGCGATCTTCGTCCTCTTCGCCATCGCTCTCTTCTTTCTTCAGCTCTTCATCTGCACGTGGCGTTGCTGGGTGCTTCTCACTCTTTGGGATTCTAGAAAAGCTGATCTTGAGCTGTCGTGTCAGTGGATACAGCTCACGCCCCTTGCCAGGATTGTACGATACCACTGGAAACGATTCTTCATGAGTGATGATGCTCTGAAGCCTGAACACCAAGTGCTTCAAACCCTCAGGACACCGCTGAAACGCTTGAAGTACCAGCTTCACTCTGCTTTCATCTAGCTGATAGTTCGGTGCAACAAACTGCAGCACAGCTGGAAGAAGCTCGGATTGCTTAAATTCGTACGTTGTAATCGAATTTGGATGCTCGAAGAGCTCAACCAAATCCACCACAGCGAGTTCTCTCTCATCCACTGTCGAGTTCTCGTTGATCTCTCGCATCCTTCGCGCTAGGTTCTTGAGTTTGTGCAAGTGAAGCATACCACTTTCGATCATGTTGGCTCGAAGTGCATCGAGCAATTCCAGTCCTCGCTTGAAGATAGTGTCTCGAGGTTGGTTTCTGGTAGATGGCTGTCGCTGACTCGAAGAAGAAGAGCTCATCCAAGTGGATGAGTTATCATTCAGTTTCTCGATCTGCTCGCAAATGCCTCTTCGCTCAATCTGATAAAAGATTGATGACTCTGCTGAAGACTTGCGCACGACTGCCTGGAGGATCCGAAGCGCGAGAATGTAGGACGACAGATTCGCCTTGAGATGACTGTTGGCGGAACTTGAAGCATACTCTTGAACCTTTGATGTATTTGCATGAGCTTGAGCAGTAGCATCATGGTGCTGCTGCTCGTCCAGCTTTTGTCCTTGCAACAGAAAATGGATCATGTCAAGCACAAGCACAACGTCACCATCACTCAAACCTCGAATGAGCTGAGACGGAGCCATCTCCAAGACGCATGCAAGCGTTGAAATGACACATCGCTCGACGTTTTGAATGTCCATGTCGTGCAGGACAGCGAGCAGGCAGCGAAGAATGGCGTGGCTGAACCCGTAGATTTCCTCCGACGTGGCAGCAAATCCTTGTCGTCGAAGCGCTGCTTCATCTTCCTTGGCCAAACTTTCACATTTGTTGTCGCCGTCATTCGCAGTCGCCTTTGATGACGATGCTTGTGCTTCCGCGCCGTCATTCCGCGCAGCCACCACTTCTGCTTCGGAAGAGATAAAGTCGATACGGCGTTTCTTCGATGATGGTTTTTGAGTTTTTTCTGCTGAATGAGATGCTGTACTTCCATGAGTCGCATCCTCGCTTTTCTTCATTTTCCCCTGCTGGCGACGCAGTTCTTCTTCCATCTCTTCGTCATCACTGGATATTTCTTCATCCCCATGCAATTCTTCCCCATCTTCGTCATCGTAGTCCATGTAGTACCCTTCTTCTTCGTCCTCATCATGCTCATCTTCGTCGTCATCCATGTCATCGTCATCTTCGTCAAACTCGTCGTCATGATCGCCATCAAAGAACCACGTTCGAGCTCTCACACTCGAGTGGTTCTCTCCCTCGGAGTTTTCACTGTCATCGTCCACTTCAATTGTGTTTCGGTGGACATCCAACATTTTCTTCACTGCAGACGGAAAATTGGATGGCGATGAAGATGAGTCGGCTCCAGGTTGAATTGCTGCAGAACTACTTTCTCTCGAGAGAGACTGAAGCACGTTCTTTCCGTTACGGTCTGTCGCGCGAATACTCGCACCACACTGCAACAGAAACGAGACAATGTCACAGCGACCGAACTTGGCAGCAACGTGGAGAGCAGTACCCCCTGGACCAGACTGGTGGACATCCGCGCCGCGCTTGACGAGATATTTCACCATCGCTAATGATGCATGCTCGGCAGCAACTTGCAGCGGTTTGTCGATTTCTTGACCGTGAATATCAAGAATTCGTGGGAAATTCAAGTCTGCACCATCCTTCAACAAAGCACTCACTGCTGGGATCGAGTCTGCTCGAATGAAGTCGAGCAGTAACGTTGCCAATACATCTGGATCTGGTGCTGAATCCAATCGAATTCGGTTGCGCTGACCTGCTTGAACTGTGTTGCCTTCAGCCGGCTTTTCGTTGACTGGCAGCATATCAGTCTGTCTGTCTGATGCTACAGCTGTTCGGTCCGTTGAGTGCTTTCTGCAAACGAGACGAGCGAGTAGTGCAGTCAGTTTGAGTGCGCTTGTCCCCAACGACGATGACGTGGATCGTAAAAGAGGCAAGACGCTATCAAACAGCGAGCTGTAGATCTGCTTCTGCACAAAGAGCGACACCAACTGAGGTCGATTGTCGAACAGTTGAAACAGCAGCGAGATCATCGCTTGCCGCGAATCTTCCGATTCTTCACCACCTTCGTTAATCACCACTGCGACAAACTCCTTGAGAACATCAGCGGTCACCAATTCTGTGATGACCTCGGGTTGCTGGAATGGGATTCGGTGGAACACCAGAAGCAGGCATTTGGCCGCTTTCACATGCAGCGCGACGTGCTTGTGGGTCAGCGTCCTGCGAAGCAACGCGATCGTTTTCTTCGCCAGCTCCATCGACATAACGCCGTCTTGCTTCTTTGTCGTTTTCTGAGGAGATGGAGTAGACTTCACTTTCTTTGTATCATTCAAAAGTCGACTCGACTGCACAGTTCCCGCGGAGCCGCCCACAACACTGGTACTGACACTGCTACTCCAGCGCATTCGAACGCAACATTTCTGCAAGAGATCCAACGAGTTGACGATGATGCTTGGGTGGAACCCGCTCTCTGGTTCGACAAGACTGGTTACGAAGTCCAGGTAATCGCAGAAGTGGTCACTGCTCACCAACTCGCGCAGCGCGTAGCTCTCGAAGTTGCACACGCTCGACATGCCATTCAGACACTCCTCAACCACCATCTGCGCGCTCCTGAGATTGGCATTGCTACCAACAGTGCTGGTTTTCTTCTTATTATTGTCAGCAGTAGAAGGCGTGGTCTCGGCTTTCCATTGCAAGAGATCCTTTAAGTACAAGCCCACGACCTTCAACACGACGGCTCGACCAAACAAGTGTCGATCCATCTTCATCAGGTAGTTGATCGACTGCACAGCCAGGAGACGCACTTCCAACGAATATTTGTGCGTCTGCTGACTGAAAATATCCCCCAGAACGTCGAGAAGCTCCGGGTCCTTCGCTGAGTTCAAAGACGACGACGCGCCGAAGCCGCGGATAAATAGAGACGCACCACGTATGTCACCCCATTCTGAATCAGTCGACGCGTCCATCATCGCTAGTGTATGCGTGAGCGTCTGCAAAGTATCGATCAGTTTGCTGCTCTTTGGTTCCATCGCAAGCTTCCGGAGGACGTCGCTTGAGACGCCGTACGCGCTCTTCTTGGGCTTCTGCTTACTCTTCATCGCACTTTTATCTGCGGCCTTCTTAGCCTTCGCGAGGGCTTTCTTGGCTCTTTGCTTCGTCTTCATGGAGCTCTTTCTTCGTGATGGTCGCGCAGAGTAGCATTCCGGACAACTCATCTCGGTCGCAGGAATCGCTTCTTCACTGTCACAGTATCTGCAAGTCCATATAGTCGCATCGCCTTCTCGCTCCGAGTCGCTCATATCTCTGTTGTCATCGCCTTCGCTGTCGCTATCGCTATCATCGGCAGCGTCGCTGTCATCGTCACTGTCGTCTTCGTCGTCATCGTCATGGTCATCTGTTTCCTCCGAATGTAGCCCGCCCACGGAGAGCGATCGTCGTGCAATCGTTAGCGCAGACTGCACAGACGCTTGCGGATTAGTCGTGCCGCAAACAGCACAAATTCGCATCTCCGGAGGATTCGTCATCGTGCACGCCACGCAGCTCCACTCGGCTTTCGTACCGGGACTCCCTCCAAAAAGCGCTCCAAGTCCAGCTCCAGGTCGCTTCGCGCGTTTCGGGGTTGGGTTCGTCGTGCCACACATTTCACAGAAACAGCGCAGCGCGTCATTCAGATACGTACATGCAGGGCAACCCCACTGCTGCTCTCCTTCGTCGTCGTCATCTTCTTTTCCTTCTTCAGTATCCTGCGTCACCGCTGCTTCTTTCACTTCACTATGTTCTTTTCCGCCACCACTGCCGTCGTTATCACCGCTGCTCTTGCGTTTCTCACCATTAAAGTGTGCAGGCTTCTTCTTCGCTGGTGGCTGCAGACCGCCGCTGTCTTTATCACTCTGATCCTCAGCGCGCGTCCCAGTGGCGTTATTGCCGTTCCCGCCGCGACTTCGTTTACGTTTGCCACGGCTTCGACGCGCACTGGAGCCAGAGCCAGGCGCGGAGCCTCCACCACTGCTGCTCATGCTGTTAGCGCTCGGGGTGCGCGGCGCAGTCGCCTCCAACGCCGCCGCTGCTGTGCCATCGCTCGTGCCGCCGTCGCTCATTCGTTCGCTTCGAATTGCGCGAAATGCGGAATGCGCAGCGACCAGCCGAGAATGTGTCCTATTTTTTTAAATCAGGACGATGTCCCTACAGTTACTATTTAGAGTTATTTTTAGGAGGTTATGAGATTTTGTGCTGTAATAAGGATATTTCACCTATATTCAAGCCAGACATTCGTAACAGTAAACTATCTAGTTTCCATTGCTGAGAAGTGGTTTCTTAAACTATTCAATGATTGTATGTGCCTTGTTGGTACTGCAATGTGTGGGAAAAGATTGAAGATCACTATGATAAGAACCCATGAGTTCTTTTTGTGTGCTATTGTGGACGACAGTTGAAGTT
Organism: Pythium sp. MPC-2022a; assembly: GCA_038050625.1. Classification (NCBI taxonomy): domain Eukaryota; phylum Oomycota; class Peronosporomycetes; order Pythiales; family Pythiaceae; genus Pythium; species Pythium sp. MPC-2022a. The sequence continues at coordinate 13,807 of JALBZB010000541.1, read as the reverse complement.
GCCATTTTCGTTGCTGTTCATGCGGTGATGCTAACATTAGAAACTGAGGCGCAAAATGCCAATGCGGTGGTTTGCGAGGTTTCGCCTCTCACCCTTGCCATTCCAACTCCTCTCGCTCTCTTGAGATCTGGCGCGTGTGTGTGGCGTCTCTATCGACCCCACATGGAGCAGCTGAGCGCCACTCGGACGCGCCGCGGGAGCATCGGTCTCGATGGCGCGGAATCGCAGTACTGCGACTTGTCTGTAGGGTACCATCGCTCTGTTTTATCGCCCATCCTGTTGGTATTGACTGGGCTAAAGACTCGCTCGTGTCTCCATCTAATCCTCGCTCTCTCTGTGTTTCGTCACTCGTAGGGCCGCGGCCTCTCGACGGCGCAGATCGAGCGCACGCTGCGCGTCTTCGAGACCGCGGAGGCGATCGACCTCTCGAACAACGAGATCGAGCGGATACCAACGACGATCCCGGCCACGATCGTCGCACTCGACCTGTCGTTCAACCTCATCGCATGCGCCGAGGGCATCGACCGCCTCAAGAATCTGCAGGAGGTCCACCTGGGCTTCAACCGCCTCATGGACGTCAGCGTGCTCGAGTTTTGTCCGCGACTGCAGCGTGTCAACCTCAGTGGCAACAGGTGCGAATATACAGGAATCTCTCCCATTCTACTAGGCTCTGCATGGATCAACTAAGGAATATTGAGTGCTTACTACTCGTCTGGTGGTTTGCAACTAGGTTGATGAACACGAGAGGGCTCGAGACGCTGGTGTGCCTTGAGAACCTGGACCTGTCGGAGAACCTCATCGAGTTGTATGTGCCTTTAGGACGTAAACATTGCCTGGATGAGACGATCGATCGCCCTCACCCACTCAGTATTGCTATGTGACACAGCTCTGAAGCGCTCCGCCCGCTGTCGCTCAACCAGAACCTCACGCACCTGATGCTGCGCGGCAACCCGATCGCGCTCAACCCGAAGAACGATTACCGCGTGCTGCTTCTCGACATGATCCCAAGTGTCCTCGTGCTCGACGACAAGAAGATCCGAAGCGCAGTCAAGTACAAACAAAGTGTCGATAGCGGAGGCGCGGCAGCGTCCAAGTCGCTCTCGTACTGTAAGTCCAGTCGACGCTGTGCACGAACATTGTCAATGGGATGAGCTCATTCTTGTGCGTTCTGTATGCAGCTCGCCTCTATGACGACAAGAAGCAGTTTATCATCCAAAATCGCAATCGACCGCACCCGGGGACCAAAGTCAAGCCGCTCGTCGCGGGAGATTCGAGCTCCAAGTACGACGGCACGATGTTCCTGCAACCAGCGGTAGAGCCCTCACACGAGCGCGTTCGGTCGCTGCAGTTTCAGCAAGCGCTTGGAGATAGTTTCGAAATGGCATCACCGCCACAGCCGCCTATTCAAACTCAAACTATGTCTTCTTCGGCTGCCACGTACGATGCGAGAGCAACAGCAAATGGTGTGAACAAAAGTGCGAGTGCACCACCAGCGGCTCCGTACATGAGTCTATACGACCGACTCGCCCAGGCGAACGGCATGCAGCAGCTCACGAAAAGCGCCATCCCACCGTCCAAACCGATCGAGAGCAGGCAACCAAGCAATGCGAACCACAACAGCAATACAGTTGCGAATGATAGATCGAGGCGACAATCAGTCGCAGCAGCTACTCCAGCGAATCCAACTTCAAAGCCGAGAGTGACTGGGATCTCCCCGTCAAAGAGCACAATGCGGGGAGGCACAGGTGCCGTCCAACGACCAGCAGCTCCAGTTCGGAGCATTCCTGCGGCAGCGCATGACGCTAGCAGCTCTAAGAGGCCGCTGACTACACCAGCTGAGCAGCAGTACCACCATCAGAAAGCGAATACTTCAGCAGCAGCAATGTCGGTGCCATTATCGGCATCGACTCCACGTGCACAGCCACCTGGAGCTCCTGGAAACTACCACCACCACCAGCAGTTCCGGGACGAGAAGCAGCGAAACGTGCTAAGTGTGATCCAGAATCTCATTCAGCACAAGAAGCAGACTTTAGCGACGCTCTCGCGGGCTTCAGCACCTGTGGCGACGTAGAGAGCAATAGAAGTGCACAAGAGAGAGAGAGAGAGAGAGAGAGAGAGAGAGAGAGAAAGAAAAAAATAGCTATTAGAAAATGCACAGAGCTCTCAAATCAGGTGTACCCGGTGGGCTTGCACTTTCAACGCAAATCAAGATGATGCCAGGTTTGCAAACTGTGAACTTTGACGGTGGGTGGATGGGTTGATGGAAAACCTTTGATTGCTGAATTACTTAGTTGTCTCTCACATCAGCGTCGCAGGCAGCAGCGCCAAGCAGCTCAAAGCAGTTGACTGCGGGGAAATAGTGGACCTCATCGCGCGAAGTGTCGACAAAGCGCAGATCCTCCGGTGCGAGTGCTGCGAGCGCTCGGTCGTCGCTTCGCGGCCGCTTCCAGGGCGACGATTTGAAAATGCTCGCAGGCTTGCGCGCAGCACCACGCACAAGCCGCGCGTACACGATCTCGTCCGCGATGAGCTCGTTCACGAGCACTCGCAGGTTCTGCAGACTCAGCAGTTTCCGCATCTTGCGGTGCAGCGCGTGGTCCTGGATCCCCGGGTTGCACATGATGATATTTACCACTTTGCGCTTGAGCACGAGCTCGATGTTCGTGTTGGGCGAGCCGTCCAAGAGGAACCACGGACGCACGACGATCGTCTGCTGCTTGTCAAACTGGAAGAACACTTTCTCGGAATTGTTTGGTGCTTCATTATTGTTGCTCAAAATGCGGTACGGATGCAGCGTCCAGATACCGCTGTGCTCCTTCAGCACGAAGCGAACGTGTGTGAACCCATTGACTTCAAGCACGCGACCTTGACTGAGCAGGACATCTAGGGTGACTCGGATGAAATGCACTGTCAGCGCTTTGCGCTTTGTCTTGCTGGTTCCATCAATACTTGAATCGCAGATGCTGCTCACCGATTGATCGTTTGCTTGGACCTTTTCGCACAGTTCCTGGAACGAGAGTCCATTCGACGACGCATCTTGTAAAGCGTCAAGCACCAGAGATGAAAAGAGCTCCTCCTTGTCTCGGTCCGCACTTAAGCCAAACCCGGACTCCACTTCGTCCAGTGCTGGACAGGTTGAGAACGCCTCAAGGCTCTTCTTCGCTGTCTGCATTACCATCTCGTGCTTCGCCTCGTCCAACACGACGTGCACTCGTGACTTCACCGTCCAGTACTCCTTTAGGAAATCGTCGGGGACTGCGCCGCCAGTGCACGCCGCGAGGTGACCCGCATAGCCCTTCACTGCCATCGTGCGCTTTGCCTCCTCCGAGTCAGCGACGGCACGACGGTCAGCACTGGGCTCAACATACTCTGGGACCAGCTCGGACACTACCAGGATCATGGACGAGAGCTCGACTGCGATCTGGCCCGTGCCAGTATTTGGCTCCAGCTCGTGCTCAAAGTAGTAGTCGCTCTCACCCGCTTCATCTTCATCACCCTCCTCATCTCTAGCGTCTCCGCTGTCACGATTGAGCATGGCAGCTTCCTTCACGTTTTCCTGGATGAACGCGGCGTACTCGGCTGCTTCACAGAAAACCTCCATCGAGTAGTGCGGGATGTTCAGGCTCTTCTTCTCGTGCACGCGCGAGTGGATGGCGAACCCACGCTGTTTCTGGTCGCCTTCCGCCGGTTTGCGGGTGCGCGTGATCACGCCTGCGAGCCAGAGATACCGCCACACCAGCTTCACTTCGCCTTCTGTCCATTGACTGATGAGCATGTCCGCGAGCACTGGGTAGTAGCTTGCTCGATCATGAAACAGGATCTGCAACGCGCGGTTCAAAAGCGCAGCTAGCCGAGGATGCTTGGCCACAGCGAGCTCTTCATGAAACCGCCCGCCGGGGTTCTTCATCTGCGTGATCATCAACTTGGTGTTCTCCACACGCGCGCGCACAGCGGGGGCGGTCATCAGCTCCTTCACGCGCAAGAAGCAGTCAAAGAACCGTTTTCCCAGCGTCTTGGCGAGGTTCTTCCAGGAAATGCGCGTGCGCTCGAGCGACGTGTTGCGAAACGCCAGACGCTCGTCGGTCTTCTGCAACGCTAGTGGGATCTCGATGAACCACTTGCACGAGAGCTCGTCCATGTACGCGTCCATGAGCTTCATGTCATCCTCCAAAGTCCAATTAGACGCGCGCACGCTCTGCTTGTTGCTCACGAGGCGTCGGAACTTGCTCACGCCAGCCTCCGTGTCGTCTGTCGACGGCACCATGTGCGATCCGATCCGTTTGCTCGCCACATTCGCCGCCGCCGTTTTCTGCTTCTTCTGGACCTTGGCATTGGCGCCGCTGACACTGTTGTTTGCTGCTTTCCCGACATTGTTCTGGAACCGTTTCCGCTTGAGAATTTTCATGGGCTCGGCTGCCGCTGCCGCGGCTTTCGACTTGGCAGTGCTGTACTTAGTGTCCGAGGTCATCCACACCCTCATACTGTGGATGTTGTAGTCTTTCAGCGGAGCCGAGTGGATCAATTCGCTGTCCAGGTTCACGCTCACACTGTCGCCGTCTGCAGTGCCACTTCCGATGCGTGCACCTTCTAAACTGAGGAACCGCAGCGCCTTCCAGTACTCCTTGGCATTTTCCGTGTCCTTGATCTCAAATTCCAGCGGCACCTTCCCGACGAAATGGTCACTTCGGCTCGTATTCGAGAACCCTGCGGCGTACACATACGAGTGCTTTGTCGGCAACTGCTTGAGGATTTTGTCACCACGCTTCACTGTTATCCGCACACGCTCCTTGATCTTGAGCAGCCCGCCCGACAGAGTCGCATTTGCGACTTGCGACACCATCGCTTCAAAGTCATCGGATCGAAACATGTTGAGTAGACCGCTTGACGAATCACTCTCGACTTGGACCAGTCCCAATTCAATCAGGATCCGCATGATGCGAGAGAACCGCTCGGCCTCACAGCCGCGAATCTTTCGCTGAATGTCGCTCGAGAGGATTTCCCACGAGTCGCCACGCGCGATCGCCATGCGTACTTTGTTCTCTTCGCTTTCCGTGAGCAGCTCGTTCACACCGGCGAAATGAAGATACTCCTTCACATTCAGAAGCTCCAGGAACTCGTGCAGCGCAAACACCACGGCATCAGTTTTGCTTTGCACGGGGCGTTTACCACCATTCTTCGATGACAACTCCTCAACTGAAGGGATAACTGCGTCCTCTTGGACACCGGCTGCAGTGTTCTCAGCGGAAGATCCCACGGAGGACCTCCTGGCTCTGTGACGCAGCAGATGGATCTTCTCCCACAAGAGGATGTGCAGCGCGCGACATCGACAGAGTGAGCCAAAGATCATGCCCAATCTGCGACTCTGCCTGTTGTGTTTCACCATGTTCGCGCGCGTTGCCTTGTACGAAGCTGCCGCGTACTTGATCACCTCTTTCTCTTCATTTTGCATAAGCGCAGCAGCCTTTTTGCGACCTCGCGAGCGACTCGAGATAACCACCGTGTCGAGCTTTTCTGGCTGCCCGATGTCACTCAGGAACCGCTGCTGCTGCTCCTCCACGTACGCGCTCACAAATGCCAGGATCGCTTCTCGATCGCGCTGATATCCGGGAAGACACACGCACTTGACAACTCGGTCGCTTTTCTGAAGCACCCGCTTCGGAGGCAGTGTGATGTCGACGGACACGACCAGCTTCGCAGCCTCCAGCTCATCCAAGATGCGCCGCACGGACCGAATGTCAATGATGCTAAGATCGCTACCTCCGAGCTCAGGGTTGCGCTCCACCGCCATCAAACCCGCACGAAGTCGGTGCACGGGGACAATCTTGTCTTTACGGATCCGCTCGAGCATGTGGGCTCGTCGTCGCTCCAAGGTGGACGTCACCAGCACACCGCGCGTGGCTTCTCTCAGAGTCGACGGCTGCGGGTTGCCACTCGCAGTCTTGTCTTCATCTGCATCTTCAATCTGCTCAGATGGCTTGGTTCCTTCTACTGTCTTCTCTTCTTCCTGGATGGTTGCATGTTTGGCACCGTTATGCCCTGGGATGAACATGCGATACATCGTGCTCTTGCCGACCACCACCTGTTCGACAATCAGATTGTACTTGGTGATCAGTCCTTGTGCGAGTTTGTAGGGAAGCTTGAACGTCGGCACGCCGAGCATATCGCGGATCTCTGGGATCGTCGCGCCAGCATCTTTCCGGTTCTCAATAGAAACATACACCTGCTCCATGATCCCACGCTCAATGACCGGCCCAGTCGTCGGTACTGCAGGCGGATCAATCGGCTCAAAGTGTCCTGCCGAGTTGTCCTTGCTGCCTCGCGTGAGCGCGTGGCGCAAGCGGATGCACCAGAGTTTGCGTCCTCGGTACTCGGTCGAGCCCGTGTTGCACCGCGCCATGAAGAGCTCGAGCGGAAACTCGCGGTGCACGTGCATCTGGTGGAAGAAGTACTTGCGCAGCTTCTCCTGGTGCCGCTTGTCATACCCGAGCTCTCGACCAATGTCTGCAAACACACACGCCCGCTCGCCACGCGCGATGAGCATCTCGGCCATGATGTAGGGCAGAAACTCCTTGGGGAACGTCGTGCGCTCCATTGTCGCGTTCGAGGATACCATCGATGGATGGAACTTGCTCGCAAAGCGCGTTAAGTGCAAGATGTTGAACCGCCGCTGGTCCGACGTGACCATGTTCTTCTCAATATAGTTGCTCGCGATGAGCATGTCCAGCAGGTAGTGCAGCTTCCGCGAGTCGCCAAACACGTTCGAGTTCGACAGCACCGCGGCGTTCTCGCCCTGCTCTCGCGCACGACCGATCATCTCGAGCAAGTCAAACTGCGGTGAGAGAGTGTCTATCGACGTCGCGTCCGTCACGCCCAAGTACTTGAGTCGCAGCTCTTTGCACGCGACAACGCCCAACACGCTCTTGTCTGCCGCACTCTCCGCCACCGCGTTCTCATAACTCATGCTGGACGCGTCCACTACTTCGTCGCCCAACACGTACCCGCGCGGGTTCCGATAGATCCACTCGACGCTCTCTGGATTCTGCACTGCTTCGCTGCTTCTGGGTTTGAATTTTTTCAGTTGCACTGCCGTGCCATCCCTGTCATTATTATCTGCACTGGTACTTTCTGTTTGTTCTCGTGCTTCATCTCCATCATTCGGTCTGGGTGTGTCTGCCACAACCTCTACCATATCCACGTCATCCCCACTCCTCTCCTCCTCGTCATTGCTGTCGCTGCTGCTACTGTTTTCATTATCATCTGCGTCTCCTTGCTGCTCCATACTGCTCCGCCGCTCCTTCTTGATCACTGGCCGCCTGTTTGCTTCCTCCTCCGCTGTCAGCAATCGCCGCTGCTTCTTGAGTGCTTTCCGCCGTGCCGACGGCACCACCGGCTGGAGTTTCTGCTTGTACTTCTTCACTGGAGCCTTCTCTTTATCTGTATCTGCGTTGTGTAGCTGATCATGCGCTGCCGCTTGCTCCTTCTCGTATTCATCTGCTGATGCGGACGGCGACGCCATCAGCGTGGTTGACCACTTCCGTTTCCGTCGCGGCGGCGACGACATGGGCGAACTCGGATCTTCTTCTTCTTGCGCTCTAGATGCTGGCGATACGGGCTGCTGTTGGATCAGGTCTCTTGTAATCGATGTTGTCTCTGTGTCTATTCTCTCAACGCCGCCTATAGTGTCGCTACTATCTCTATTGCTGTGCGCGCTCCCAGATCGCTGCTGTTGTACTCGCTGCTGCTGCTGTAATCGTGCCTGCCCTGTGCAATTGCTGTTGTCACCATCTCTGGCATCAATTGGCACCAGTGCCTCTACTCTCTCCATACGGTGGAAGCGTAGTTGAGAGCGCATCGAGCGCAGAACGCGCCACGCGTACCTGCGAAACATCACGTCGTCCGCGGGGTCCACGAGCGCAAACATGTCTCGCAGCGGGATGCCGCAGCGCCCCTCGAGCCCGGTCTCCTCCACGCAGCGCGCGACAAACTGGTGCATGGACAACGGCTTCTGTTGTTGGTGCTGCATCGCCGCCATTGCTGCTAATTAATGACACAGGCGCAGCGTCCAGAGAGATGCGCGCGTAGCTCTTCGTCTGGCTTGCCGTGGCGCCAAATGGCGGTTTGCTTCATCCACTCCGTCACCTTCTGCGCAACGATTAGTTGAAAGTTCTTTAAATGGCCTCAATTTTATCCAATAAACGCATGAAAAATAATGTATGTTGCCATCATTGGCTGTTAAAGGGGAATATATTGCTTCTTTTCATCCAATCATTTTGTTTTCATAGTTTCTTTGGCTCCTGCCCAACAATCAATACCAGCAGCAACAACAGCGAGCCAAAATCAGCATCAGCATTTATCAATCAATCACTCAGAGGCGTGGAAGAGAGGATGGAAGCTCTGGAGGCGGCGTGCTTCGCGCTGCACGCGCCACCGACCGGTCCCGACGCGCAGCGCAAGCGCGCAGAGGCCGAGGCCGTGCTCGAGCACTTCAAGCGCAGCCCGCACGCGCTGCAGGACGCCATGGCGATGATCCAGAGCACGAGCCACCCGGTGGTGCAGTTCCACTGCGTCGCCACGATCCGCGAAGTCACACTTAAGAAGTGGTCGTCGCTCTCGATGGCCGACAAGTCGCAGAGCCTCGACTTCATGATGCAGTTCCTCTGGCAGAACTACGCGCAGCTGCAGCACTACGTGTCCAGCGCGATGCTGCAGGCCGTCGTGCTGCTCATGAAGCGCGGTTGGCTCGAGCGCGCGTCCACGGAGCGCGACGCGATCATCCAGCAGATGGGGAGCATGCTCAACGCCGGCGCGGGTGAAACAGCAGCCGCAGTAGATAGCTCAGCGTCTATCACCACGCGTCTGATCGCCGCCAAGTGGCTGCTCGCGTTCGTGACCGAGTTCTCGTCGGCGTCGCGCGCGAGTGCGATGTTCCAGCCCGTGGAGTTCCACACCAAGTCGCGCAAGTCGCTCGAGAAGCAGGGGCTCAAAGAGCTGCTGGGCTTCGCGATTCAGCTGCTCGAGGATCTGATCCGCACCACGACGATGTGCAGCACGCAGGACGCGAACTCGGGCAACCTGCTGAACGTGCCCAAGGAGCAGCTCGAGCTGCTCGAGACCGCATTCATGCTCTGCGTCGAGATTTTGAACTGGAACTACACCGACCCGATGGGCAACTTGATGTGGAGTCTGAGCGCATCCTCTGAGAAGATCGAAGAGACCAAAGCCGTGATCACGCCGCAGGCTTCCTGGCGCGACGTGCTCATCCGCCCCGAGCTCATCCACTCGGCGTTCAACACATACGCTTTTTTCAGGAACCTCGCGACGCGCAATGAAAATCTGTTACACCTGGCGCGCCAGTTTCTGATCCAGTTGGCGTCGCTGCAGGGGCCGATCTTCGCGCGCAAAGAGGAGCAAGTGCAGTTTCTAAGTGAGATCTTTCGTGGCACGAGCGCGCTGATCCACAACCCGTTCCTGGATCTGATCGGCAAGACCGACTACGCCGGGTACGAGATCGCCACGCGGGAGATGATCGATCTTTGTCAGCTGATCTTCCGCCTCGTGAACAACATTGGCTTGAAGGCGCTCGTGCAGTCGCCCACGCAGATCTTCGCGTCGCTCCTGGAGGAAATGTCGTCGTTGTCCTGTAAACTGCTCCAGTCGGGTCTCGATCGTATCCAGCAGCATCTCCGACTCCGTAACAACGAGTCCGTGGCCGATTTGTGGCAGCTTGAGGGCGTCGACATCCTTCTCGACGCCTGGGTGTCGCTCGTGAACGACCAGTTTCTCGATGCAGCTTCTACTACCAGTAGTGGTGCTGCTGGTGCTAATGCCGCAACTGCCAACCCAGAGATCGAAGGCGTCTCGGCGCTTCTGAGCAAGTTCTCGGCGCCAGTGGTCGAGTTGTATCTACAGACCCAGCTGGAGCTCTGTGCTGTGGACGCGCTTGCGGAGCAAGACGAGAACGAAGACGTGGAAGACGACTCGGCGAGCGGCATGAGGGAGCAGGTCGAATTGGCTGCCGCTTTAGCGAGAATGAACGCCGCGTCGTCGTCGACGCTGCTGCTTAATTTGCTGCAGAGCTTTGTCTCTGGCATCCAGCAAGCGGTTAGCGCGTTGAATGGACGGGACGAGATGACACCGGAGCTCAGTCAACTGGTCGAGAAACTGCACTTCACCGCGCTGTTTTCAGGCCTCTTCCTTGCAGACGAGTACGTGAGTGAACGCCCGTGCATCCCTCAGCGGATCCATGTCGCAATCCGCTCCCAGAATGGATCAGGAGCGAGTGACTCATCATCCTCTCAGGTGATCAACCTGCTGCTGCTGCTCATGAGCCAGTTGCTTGAGTTTGAAGCGAACCGCGTAGTGCAGAACCCGACGAGCAACTGCATCAGTCCGTTCTTCTCAGAGCAGCTCTTCAGCACGATCACGCGGCTCTGCGCGACGTACCTGGCCCCGGATGCGCTCGCGCACGACGACGTGATCGCCCCCGAGCTGCTGCAGGTGTTTGGCTTCCAGAATGGCGGACGAGCCGGGGAGCTGATCAACTTTATCGTGCAGCAGTGCACTTCGTACCTGATCCACTGGCCCACGCAGCCCGTCGTGATGCAGAACCTGATGGAGTTTTTGCTCGTGCTCTCCAAGACGAACGCGATCAGCTGTGTATTGCACTCGTCGTTCTGGCAGTCGCTCGTCCAGTCGAACGCGTCGGCTGGTACTTTTCTCATGGCAGCGAGTGGTGGGGACCCACTGCAGGCTGCGGTCGCGCGCATCCCGAGTGCGCTACGAGGTCAGCTCACCGAGGCGCTTTGTCGCGCGGGCATGACGTCCGAGGATGAAGCGATGCGCAAGACGCACTTTGACGCGGTCGCGCGACCTGTGGAAGCCCGCTTGCAGAGCCTCATTGCGCTCCCAGGCTTTGAGTCCAAGCAAACCGCGAACGACGTGCGCATCCAGGAAGAACTGAAGCTCATCCTGGAGATGTACGCGGGCATTGCGCGTTCCTCGGAATTGTAAGTGGACTGGTGGACAGTGCTGGTTGTTGCAAACTTGGTAACTATAGTGTGTGCTAACTCTGTCCTATATTGTCGTTATCGTTGTCGTTGCCTATAGGAAAAGCCACGGGCTCATCTCTGCGTTCTGCCTGCCTGCGCTGCCTGTGATCGTGAAGTTGTTCCACATTTTTCACGGCGATTCCCAGATCGTGCAGCTCACGCTGAGCTTCTTCTGCTTCTTGGTGGAAGCCCAGATCTGTTACCTCACGCCGGCAGACGCGCTGCAAGTGTACACTGCGAGCAACGACCTCATTCACACGTACTGCCGCCATAACCTCGGCAAGGTCAGCGTGCTCGCAGATGCCGAAGAGGAGAACTACGCCGACCTGTTTGCGCTGCTGCAGTTGCTCTCGCACCTGGTGTCGAAGGATTTCATCGACTTCTCGGACCACACGGCGCAGCAGGCGGACGTGGACAACGCGACGGGTGTGGTCGCAGAGGTCGTCTTCGCTGGGCTGAGCCAGGTGATCCCAATGATGACCGAGCAGCTGCTGCAGTACCCGAGTTTGAGCAAACAGTACTTCACGCTCGTGTCGTACATGGTGGAGGTGTACGCCGAGAAGCTCGCGCTGCTGGATACGAACCTGTTCTCGATGCTGCTCACGTCGCTGCTCTTTGGCATCCGCCATGTGCAGGTCGAGGTCGCGCGGTACAGTTTCCAGGCGATCGGCGAGCTCGCCGGGTTCCACTGGAAAGCGCGCACGCAGAAAAATGAGCCGGGGCTCGAGAAGCACCTGGTGACGAACCCGGACATCTTCTTGCACTTCATCCGCGTGATCTTCCGCATGGCGATGTTTGAAGACTTCAACCCGGTGATCCTGGATGCGTGCTCCGGCGCGCTGTACCCGCTCATTCTGATCGAGCAGGCGCGCTACTTCTCGCTCGCCGAGGAGATGAGCAAGGAGCAGCTGGACGAGACCAGTCAGCAGCGGCTGCTGACGGCTTTTGGCGCACTCACGGCGTTCCTCACGCCCGCCGATATCGCGATGGGCACGGCGAGCACGAGAAAGTTCCGCGTGCAGTTCAAGACCAACCTGTTTGTGTTCGTGGGCGACGTGCGCGGGTTCATCCAGGTCAAGTGAGTGGTGAGCCAAGTACAGTACAGTAGGTAGGTATGGAGCTTCCGAGACAAAATGTAGCCATGTTGGGTGGAACTGGCGGAATTTGCGCCAAATGAATGGTACGCTTGGTAATTTTCGACTCGTATTAGGTCAAATCGTGGTTGCGTGGAAGTGTCGAAAGACACCTGGGACGTTCGTTCCCTATCGACGTAGCACCACTGATCGAGCCTCTGGCCTTTCCTTCGAAGGTACACTGGGCGATCCTCGCTTCGGATCGCGCTCGTCGCCACCTTCCAGATATTCGACGGCGTTCGTATCTCAATTTCACAGCCTGGAACAAGTCGTACACCTGACCAGCCCGTAACGCAAGATGCTGCCGCTCCTGTACGGCCGAGGGTTCTTGGAGACCCGGAACGTCGTACACTCGCCCTGTTCGCACGCGCTGCACCTGCAGGTAGGCGGAACTCATCGATCAGGTACACCTCGTAGCCCGCCTTCCGAAACATCGTCCTGAAGCCCTTGCCCTTGACGGACTCTTTGAACCTGCGGTGCTGCCTCTGATCCCAATCCCCTATCGCGACCATCGTTTCTGCTCTGCTTCCGAACAGCTTCTTGAACCGCTTCAGGAAACGAGCTTCCGTTATCTGCCGACGCATGTAGTTGCCCAGCTTCAGCTTCCGGAAGATGTACTGGTTGTGTACGGGGCTCAGACGCCTGTTCATCTCATTCTTTTTCTCCACGTAAGCTTTGAAGCGCTCGGAGTCGGCCGGCTTCTTGTTGTAGGCGCTCAGCTCCACCTCCCATTCGACGATGCGCTTGCCGTCGATCACCTCCTACTTGCGTTCCTGTACGTAGTCCTGGCACTTCTTTGCCTTCGTCTCTTTGCAGCGCGTGTCCTGTGTGTATCGGAACCTTGTCTGTTGCTTGGTGTCTCCGTCGACGCAGTACAACAGGTCGCTCATGTTGGGGTCGATCGCGACGAGCGTCTTGTCCTTCAGGGGTTCGTAGTCGGCAACCTCGTCGATGTACGTCTCGCTCTTTCCTTTCTTCGCTTGGATCGCCCGCTTGCCGAGAAGGTCCTCTCGCTTCAGGAGGATGCTGCAGCCAACGCCATCCGTCTCAATTTGGTGGTCGAACGTGTACCCATGTGCGCGGAAGCACTTCATGTTGGTCTTGAAGAAGAAGGCTCATATGCTGTCTTGGCGCGTGACGAGGTTGCCCTTCGTCATGTAGTCGCTTCGCTTTCCCTGTTCCTTCGTGAAGCAGAGATTGACGAGCGAGGCCGTGTCTATGCGGACGTATTTGGGCACGACGTTGCTGCGCAGTGGGCATGCGTTCTTGACGCTCGTGCCGTGCGCCTCGACCACCCTCATCATGCGCAACATGCACGGGAGGTAGTCTTGCGGTGCGCACTGGATGTCGTAGTGGACGTTGTCGTTTTCCAGATCTCTCACAGGGAGCACCAGGTGGTGCTGCTCGTCTGTCCACGCGTGGTAGAGGGGGTGCGACGTCTTCGGTAGGTGTGGCCTGAGCAGGTCGCCTTTGATCCTGCGCAAGCAAGCGCACAACGCGTCCTGGCGGCTTCTCGTGTTCCTCCCGCTCCTCCTGGCCATGGCAACCTGCTCCTTCTTGCGCTATGACACGTTGACGTACCGCTCGACGTACTCGACGTAGTTCTGCTTGATATTGTTCTCGTAC
>JALBZB010000540.1:0-24001 GCA_038050625.1 Pythium sp. MPC-2022a | reverse complement strand
TTTTGCCTTTGAGTTCATCCGGCCTTCCGGAACAGGCTACTATATTGGTTTGTTTTTGTCTGGAACCGACCCGGACTTTGTTCATTACTGTTCTTGGAGTGACAAAAAATGAATAGTCGCCTATTTTCGTGCTCACCGTTCAAAATCGCAGTAAAAAATAAAATTCGGTGTTTATTCTTTTTGATGCGCCAACACTGTTTTTTGTTTATAAACAATTTAGTTTAGGTACAAACCAAGAATAATACCATGTCACCACTTTGAAAGTGCAGAGTACTCCTGCCACCGATTTGCCAACTGCGCATGTACCCACATGAGTTCCTTGGCTAGGTAGCAATTTTGCGACTCCTTCAACTGGCAACTGCGAACATGGTTCACTTATTACGATATTCATCGAGAATGCCACCTTTGAAATATATTTTCAACAAATACCAGCGATGCACTCACTCGAAGAAAGAAAGATATGTTGCCGACTTCGCGCACAAGGCCTCGCCCTGGCCACGGTTGCAACAGCATTGAATGTATGTAAACGAACCGTCCAACGTTGGTTGAATAACAAACCGATGGTTTCTCGTCCATTGAATCGATCTCATTTAAGGAAATTGAATGAGAGGCAGCGAGAGAAAGTGGCGGAATTCTTTCTCAACAATAACACGAACAGGCTGCGAGATGGAATCAAGTTTGTTGCAACTTCGTTTGGCATTTTTGTCTCCCTGGATACCATTCAACGAATACTTCATGAAAGTTAACTCACATTCAAGAAGGTCTCCACGGTGTACGGAGAGGCAAACCATGCGCGCCAGAAGGAGTTCTTGTCGACACTATTTCAGCATGCCAGCAAGCCTTGGATTGCGTTGGATGAAGCAGTTTTCTTTCTCAACCACTCGCGCAAGCATGCATGGAGTAAAAGAGGGAAGCCAGCTATTGTAAGGAAGCCCAGATCCCGTGGGAAAATGCACTCGCTGATCCTCGTCATCTCGCCAAATGGAGTGGGTGAGTGGTATCTGGTACAAGGAAGCATCAGCTCAACACGTTTTCATTCATTCTTGAGTGGGTTGCCAAACGACACAAACATGGTCTTGGACAATGCGGTCACACACAAAGCCACCCACTCGCTTCGAAAACAAGATTTGTCTACAATCCCCGAGGTGGCGGATTCGAAACGCTTGAACATGCTTTATCTCCCACCCTACCCATCACAGCTTAATCCAGTTGAGTTATGTTTCAACTTTATCAGGGCATCCATGAATGGATGCGCTCCCCGAACCCTCGAGTCTCTTCGTTCCAGCATTCGGACAGCTGTCGAAGCACTCACACCATCTGTTTGCAAATCAATGTTTGCACACACTCTTAGAACTTGCTGATCGCAATACAAACATCGAGTGGTAAAATGACTAAAGACAAGGGGGATTTTTTGGTCTTTCATTTCAAGCGCAGCAGATGTCCATTTCATTAATTCTTCAATTTCGTCTCTCAAACAACAATGAAGGTTCGACTGTCGAACAAGCGCAAGCGTCCTCCAGATGAAGACGAGATCCTCCCGGACTCACAAGAGCCTGACGACGAACGTGCGCTCGAAGAGGTCGTGTCGGACCTCGCACACCTGTCAACAGCGCCTGTAGACGCCGAAGCGAAGCCGAAGAGACTACGCCCAGACGTGACGGCTCGACGCGCTATGAACACTGGCACGACTTTCTCCGTCGTCAATATAACGCTCAACTCGTTCTGCAAGGAGAAGGCGAAAGCGCTTCCCTGGGAGAGCGTGCTCAAAGATATGAACAAGGTCGTCCTGGAGGCATACGTGCTCGCGAACATCCACGTCGTCCGACTGTGTCAAGCGAATCTACCCATTGAACCCCTGAACAATATCTTCTTTTACCGCTGTCTGTCGACAGTCACGTCTGGTGTGCGAGATTTTCATGATTGCGAACAACTGAAGCAGTCCGTCACGCTGTACAACGAGTGACGTGTTGCGGGTGTCGATCGGGCGAACAAAAAGTACATCTCGAGTGGTTGGCAGCAGAACGCAAGTATGCAAACGGCTACCAACACAGCCAACGCGGTCAATCTCAACTTCTATCGGCGGTTCCACAAGCACCTGAAGCGCAAGTACGACTTTGACGGGCGTCAGGTGTACGCAACACTGAAACACATTCTCGATCCCGAGTACGAAGGAGATGATTCGATCGTGTTGGAGTGGCGAACTCGGATTCCAAGAAGAGAAGCCGACGGCAAGCTCGATAGCCAGCCGCGCCTGCTCCTGCCATTGACGTACACATTCCTGTCAGACATCGAAGAGAGGAATCGAGTGAATTAGGTAATTCCTGATTACGCGAAGATCCGCTCGTTCAGCCTGCTTCCGTTCAAGCGCGGGTTCGAGTGCAGCCACTTCAAGATGTGCAAAATCGGACTTCGGGCGATGTTGAGGCGTGCGCAAATCAAGGTTCCCCAACAAGGATCCGAATGGAACGCAGTGGTAGACGAGTGATGGCGCGAGCTCTTCAACATTGACAAGTTCGAGACTGTGAATCGCAAGTTTGCGGGCGAGATCGTGACGGACGGTAAAGAGGTCAGCATATTGATGCGCAAGCCGAAACAGATGGTTGGAGCCCGCAAGCTCAAGGCGGAAAACTACGACGTGATGTGGGGACTCGACCCAGGTCGCAGAGACTTGTTCGTGGCCACAAACCAAAAAGGAGAGAAGGTTTCGTGCTCGTCGCACGAGTTCTACGAGGATGCAAGATACAAGAAGCGCAACCAGAAGGTCAAGGTCTGGCAAGAGAATCGCTCAGACATCCTGGAAGCTATCCGCAACACGCCAACAAAGAAGACAGCTCAGCTCAAGCTACTGAAGGAGTACGCCGTGTTCATGGCTTCGCGGATGGACCTCCTTTCGCAGTTCGCCATAGTCAAGCCGCTCCGCAAGCTGAAGCTACACAACTTCAACTTTGCACAAAGAAAGCTGCGTGAGTTATGTTTGAAACTGACCGCGCAAGCAGGAAGACGAACGCTCGTAGGCTTTGGCGACTGGAGCAACCAGGACATTGGTGGTCTCATCAAGAAGTGTCCGTTTGGACCAGTGAAGCCGTTGGAGCGCATGCTCCGACAGTATTGTCGGGTCGAGTTGGTTATCGAGTTCAGGTCGAGCAAGCTACACGAGCGTTGTCATATGCCTCTCAGCTATCAACACTCCAAGCGCGTGTGTCGAGACGGCGTTGAGCGTATTCTTAAGGTTCACGGTGTACTTCATTGCAAGAACCATGGCTGTCACGATATGACTGTGAATCGAGACAACAACGCGTCCAAGAGCGTGCTTGTACTTCTTCAGCTCAAGACCCAGAACAAAGATCACTTCCCAATTTGCGACCTTGGTCGCAAGTGACTCTTCAGCCCCTTCAAGCTCGTCGCAGCTCCTAAGGGCCACCTCTGGTGATTGCCCCCTTCCAGGCTCCAAGATCGCTGCAACATGCGTCGGGAAGTCGCCTACGGGCGCGCATGGAGCTGGTCTCGTGAGCGTGGAACGGGGCATGATTGGCAGCTGCGACGGACCCGGTAGACTGTGATGGCGTCGACAAACGAGCCACATTTCTGAAGCTGGCCGACGACCTCGCTCATCGTCACGCGTCTCGACTCGTCGAGCGCACGCCTCACTTCACCGCGGATGCACACGGCAGAGTGAGCCTCGTAGCATAGCTCATGCCTGGATATTGTAGGTCGGCAACGTACCTAAATATACATCACTTTCGTCATCATCACCATCAGAACAAAGATCGGCCTCCAGCGTTCTGTAGATCGTGATCTCTTCAATGACAAGTGTCCACGGGTACCATAGCGATACGGAGGCTCGTAGTATCCTTCAGAATAGCCTGCTAAGGCATTGTTGCGAGATTGTTGAGAAGAAAAAGATAGGTAGTCACCTAGAATTTCAAAAGTGACATTCTCAGTGAATTCCGTAATAAGCGAGTAGAATTGCAACTGTTTCGTTCACCTGATTGCGCAAATCGTGATCTTCCCCTTCTCGCCACTCATCAACAACAGAACTTTTCCAGCCGCCGCATTCGTTCTCTGTGTGAGTCTGTGAACGAGCATGTGAATATGATTCACAAGCATTCGTGTGCTATCTCGAACCAATATGTACAAACGCTGCCTCTGACTTTATCAATTGGAGCTGGCTGGAGCTCCCGTGTTGAAATGTGCGCTGATGAAAAGCGCGCGAAAAAACTGGAGTCCAAATCGCTGTTTCGTACTTTAACGAGGCGCATACAACATTCAAGAAGAAAGCAGTTTCCGTGTCCGAATCAGAATTCAGACCCTTTGTTCCGCAGCTGTTTCAAAATGGCTGCGGATGGGCAATGTGGATGAATTGGAATGAAGAGGATGATGCGTCCGTTAGATGGATCCTGCGTCCACAGCAGCCGCTCTCAGCCGTGAGAAGAAGGCGAGAACGAGAACAAGAACGAACGCCTGACCTCCCTCCCTCGCTCACTTTCGCTTTTGCCGTCGACCGCACAAATCCAAGAGGAAGAGAGAAGCCAAGAAGCCAGAAGCAGCCATGTCGACGAAAAGCGTCGCGTCGTCATCCCGTGACCGAAGCCCACTGCTGCAGCAGTACGGGTCCGAGGACGCAGGATTATTGCCGACGATGGCACGCAGCATGCTGCTCCGCTCGCAGCAGCAGCAGCAAGGACTCCTCAAGAAGTCGAACGTCTTCTACGCGCTCAACGGCGTCGCGCTCCTGGCGCTGCTCTCAGTCTGCGTGTCGATGCACAGGACGATCACGCGCCTCGAGTCCCAGGTGGCGACCCAGACGACCAGCAGTCACGCTGCAGGTGTGCCGACTGAAGCCGCCACCATACGCGCGAGCCGCCACCGCCCAGCGCACAAACACGACGAAGACGATGAGCTTGTCATCGAGCGCTTGCCGATGGCGTTCCTGCCGTCCAAGTTCGCGGTCGACTACGTCACGCCGCGCCAGAACCAGGCGCACCGCGGCACGTGCTGGGACTTCGCGACCGTCGGCTTCTTGGAGCAGTCGTACCGTCAGAACGGCGTGCAGAACGGCTGGCTCGCGGAGGACGAGTACGTCGCATTCTCTGAGCAGGTATAGCATATGTGATATGTGCTTCTGTACAAGTATTGACTGATTCATTGTTTATTGTTCATTTGACACTAATGCTGGCTGTGTCGAATGGAAACTTTGTGTATTAGGCGTACGGAGTGGAGATTCTGAACCTCTGCACGGGACCAGCGGACTCGCCGCAGCAGAAGGCATGCCGCGTCGCGGGTGATGCCGTGTGGGAGAACTCGACCGAGGGCGGCGAAGTGCCCGTGCTCTACTACCTGCGTGAGGGGCTGCAGGAGTCCATTTTCCCGCAGTCGGTCTGCAAGTACTACGAGAACGACGGTAACGATACGCTCTGCCCCGGCATGGAGGTGGCGCGCGAATTGAACCCGCTCAAGTTCTCCGTCAAGGTACGCACAGCATACATACTCAATGACTCTCTCTCACCTTATCCACGCTGTGTATGCTCACAATTCTTCTATGTTGCTGTCGCTGCTTAGAGCATGGACACCAAGTACGAAGACATGTCGGTGCGCGAGCACCTGTTTCGCAAGAAGCAGGCGATGCCGTTGTCCACCCCCGTGGCGATGGTGACGCACTACTACCCGTGCATCGGCTCGTTCGCGAGCGACCCGCACTGCCAGCCAGATCACTGCACGCTCTGCCCGCCGGAGCTCGCGATGACGACGTGCTGCGTGCCGATGAAGGGTGGGAGCAACCGCAACATGGAGGGCGAGTTTTTCAGCCACCACGGCATGTCGATCGAAGGCGGCCACGCGATGGTGAGTGCAGTTGACACAGCCTGTATTGAAGATGGTCCTGAGCTATGACAGAGTTGCTGACTCATATCTCTCTGAATGTTTGGTTATTGTAGCTCCTCGTCGGCTACAATGATGCGTTCTTGACCCGCGAGGGCTTCACTGGCGGTCTGATCGTGAAGAACTCGTGGTCGGACGGCCCATCGCAGGGCAGCCACTCGCTCGCGTACTGGATGCAGGAAGTGTTGGACTGGGAAGAGCGCACGGTCTGCCCAAACAGCTGGAAGTATGTCCATTTCTCTCCTTCTTGATCGTGTTCTTCTGGTCATATCATTGCGTTACTCATTGACACGTATGTCTACCTATTCTGTGAGCGCAGCCCTTTCAACTGGTACCAGTGTGGCAACGAAGGTGTGAACGCGCGAAAGGGATCCACTGGTGAGGCCAACAGCACGGAGACGTTCAACGAGCGCATCCAGGAGTGTCTCTCGGAGGAAACGCAGATCTTCGCGGAGACCAACGTGCAACCGCTGCACTTGAAGTGCAAGGATGCCACGCAGTGCAAGACCGACGGCGACTTCGTGTACTTTGTGCGCAACACCACGGACTGGGGTGACCGCATGACCGTCATGTGCCTCTGGGAGTACTCTGCCGAGCAGCACATCGCGCGCGAAGTCTGCCTCAAGCCGATGCTCGAGCTCCAGATCGCTCGCACCCTTGCGTACGTTTGAATGTGATTCCCTGTATGAGCGATCCATTCACATTATTGAGTCAGGTGGACTAACCCAGTCTTTCCCCTTTTTTTGTTTGTGTTTGATACTGTAGCCCGGTCACTGCGGAGACCAAGGAGAACGACACGGACCGCTGCGGCTTCTACTTCATCCCGTACGAAGCGCTGCGCAAGTGGATCATGCAGTTCCAGGGCTTCTTCGTCAACAGTTTCGAGCTCGAGTGGGACCCACGCTCGTACGCCGCCAACAAAGAGGACTACGAGGAATTCGACTACTCGCTGCTTGAGGCGTCGACGAAGAAGCAGAACACGAGCCACTTCCTCGGACCGTTCCCGTACGCGCAGGTCGTGGAGAGCTTCCCAAAGAAGTAGGGTGGCTTGCTTGGCGGTTGACAATCTTTTTGGCCTCAGCATGAGAGAGAGTTATTAGTACAGCAAGTGAGTTTTGAGAAAAGATATGGCGTCTTATGTGCTGCTATAGGGTCCAGTTGGTGCATGTAACAACTACAGAATGAAGCCAGCTCGTTCCCATCAGACGCCGTTGTTTCTCGTTGCCTCTCTGTGTCGGGTGTGGGTGGTTCTCTTGGAAGCCTGGCAGCTTGCAATTGAGGTCCTAGGTGGAATCCGAGTCCTTCCTTGACTTGTCAGTCGTGCCGAAAGCATCCGAAGAAAGATACTTGCCTTTTCAAGTGGTCAAGAGACTCTAGTAATTTCACTATTGCGGCTGCCTGTTTGGATGCACCGCCGAAATGTGTTGAAGTCAATATCACATTATAAAGGAAACCTCTTAAAAATGATACTAGTATCACAGTAGAGGAATATCCTCTCTACTAAACTATCGTTTTCAAGAGGGTGTCCTTCAATTTACAGTACTGGTAGTATTTCTTCTCACGCTGATTGGCTCATCAAATACCAGCCTGTTTGCGTTGCGTTTATGGATCTGCCCACCGCATGCATAAACGCCATCGCAAGCCCATCAAGAGAAGGAAGCGTTGCCAGTGAACAACTCCCTCAACGTGCGTGCGGTACACGAGGTCCATCGAACGGAACGAGTGACAAACAAAAGGAGGCAGCAGCAGAGCGCCAGGACGAATCAGCAGTAGAGGCACAATCAGATGAACATCGTGTTTGTGTGCACGAGCAACACGTGCCGGTCGCCCGTGGCGGAGCTCTTCGCGGTCGAGTGGTTCAAGCGCCGCCTCAAGCTCTCGCGCGAGGAACAGGAGCAAAAGGGCGTCAAGATCCAGTCCGCAGCGTAAGTGGCTTGTGTATGTATGTGTGCATGCAGTCTCTATTTGTTGATGGATGCATGAGGGAGGCCTCGACGCCTTTGACGTGACCTTGCATACGCGTCTTGTGTTGTTTTGCATGGCGTTCATAGCATCACGGACGCGTTTGAGAAGCCCGGGGCGCCCGCGTCCGCAAACGCGGTCAAAGTGATGCAGGAGTACCAGATCGACCTGTCGAAGCACCGATCGCAGATGCTCACAGAGCAGATGTGCGCCGAGGCAGACTTTGTAGTCTGCCTGTCGAGCGGCCACACGTACAAAGTGGTGGAGCTCTTTCCGTCAATCAAAGAGCGAAGAGGCGTGCTCTGCGTGCTGCCGCGCGACGTGCCGGACCCGTGGCACATGCCCTACGACACGTACATGGAGAACGTCGCGCAGGTCGAAGAGCTCGTGCGCGAGTTCCTAGAGAAGAACATCACGTGGGATTGAGCGATTGAGCCAAGAGGTGCGTGGAGCGAGAGCGGAGCGCGTGCAGCCCATTGAGGAGCTACATATCTAACGGTGTAATGCGAACAAGTAAGTAAATATATATGAACAGTTATAGTGTTATTGCGAATCGTGAGACGCGTCCGCCGTGTGCGTGCAGTTCATCCCTCTTTCTCTGTATATCGATTTTGTTCGTAGCAACCGTGGATCGAAATGGTCGATTGCACGCTGGTTCATGCCATTTTGGCGCGCTTTCACACCATTTTTTCCACGCTGCTTTCTGACGCGTGAAGAGTCGGCTTCCCACACGCACACACACACATACACATGCATCCATCACACACATTCGAAATGCGCGCTTATCTCGCATCTCCCAAAGCAGCTCAGGCAAAAAATTGCATGCCTTCCACAGATCAACCGCTTCGTTCTGTCTGTATGTCTGTCCGCTCATGAGCATGTCCTTTAGCTGCTGCTAAAGCACATCTATCAGATATGTATCTACGCTGCGCTGCGCAGATGCCCCAATTTATTTCGCTCGCTGCTTCAAAGAGGAGCAACTCGTTCCTGTCAGTCGAGCTTCAACTAAACTTGCGCAAACAAAACAAGGAGAGAGAGAGATGTCAGCCGCCCGTCCGTCCCATCCGCTCGTGCTTCTGCGTTGAAGTGGTCGCCA
Source organism: Pythium sp. MPC-2022a (assembly GCA_038050625.1). Classification (NCBI taxonomy): domain Eukaryota; phylum Oomycota; class Peronosporomycetes; order Pythiales; family Pythiaceae; genus Pythium; species Pythium sp. MPC-2022a. Next base: position 15,066 of record JALBZB010000540.1, on the reverse strand, counting down.
GTCCTCGATCGACACGTGGACGCCGAATGTGGGCATCGGTTTGGTCCCACCGAACGCCAGGGGAGGTGTGCAGCCCGTGAGAAAGCGCGCGAGATTGGTATGATCGAGGGTGTGTCATCGTCGCGCGGCCGAAATTTTCGCAAATGCCGTGCAGACCGAGCATTGAGGAGCCGCAAGCACCACATGGATCCCTGATCCGCGGACAGTTTTGGTGAACGGACGCGGACGGATGGATGGATGGATCCTCACGCTCAAACGTAAGCAAGCAAGCACGTCAGGCATGTGAAGCACCAGACGCCGTTTCCTCTTGGTTGGGCCGCGTGTTTCGGATGCTTCAACCCTTTCAAGCGAATCGGAAGTCACGCACATCACATGCTGCAAAGGTGTTCCCAAATCCTATGATCTTGTACGTTGCCGCCGCCAGTTTGTGAGCGGTGGCCGTCCGTTTACATATCGCATACTGCTGATAATGATCTGCGCGTGGGTAGTCGACCGAGGTTGCAGGTTTACTGGTTCGTCGTTGGCTTGTGGGCTGCGTCACACCTGCAAGTGCGCGGTCTCTGCGCAGGCAGGTTGACAGATGCGAGAGATGGACCCGCATCAAATCGAACGAGAGGAGTGACCTACTCGCAATTTCAATAGAAAGAGATCTTTAAAAGGGAGGGGCGACGCGCACTTGCACTTTGCTGCATTTTGGAAGCCCACCCAACTTCTGAGAAGATCGAAATCTGATGCGATTCGATCGATTTGGATGTGGAATCCCCCTCAAGTCACATCACGAATCTGTTGAGCCATCCACTTGTTATTTTGGGTTCCTAATTGTGATTGTCCTCCCATCCCTTGAATCAAATGCGAACCAGATTCGACTCGTTTCTTTCCCTTCACAATAACACAATGCACCCACTCAGCAACAGCTCCGATATTTCTTATTACTGAGAAGCAAGTGGTCGGATCTCATGCCGCTGCCGTGTGTGTGAAATCGCCCATATCAACTTGCTGGCTGAAGGTTTGTTTGTTTGTGCGGTGGTGCACGTCCTTTCATGTCAGTTTCAGTACTCATTTCCCATCCAGATTATTTCAGAAAATGGGATCAGTTTGGCTGCTGCTATTCCTAAATCGGTGTTATTTTGGGCTCTCTCAGTACTAAAAAAATGCAGCTAAACCTTTCCAATGTGATCCGTACAAATGTGATACCCTGTTACGTATGATCAAACCTTCGCTCCGATGTGTTTGTGTGGAATCAACTCACGTCCAGCCAAACGATCCTCGCTCGGAGTGAGTACCTTTCACTCCAATTTTGACAGCCATTAGCAGCATGAAAATGATTGAATTAACCTCGACCAGTCCTAGATATTTCAACGCTCACTCTAACGATGATATCCACTGTCGTCACTGCTGGCATTCACCCTGGGTACAATTGTATCGGATAGCTGAAACTGAAACGCGTATCTTGTTCTTCATTGAAGTAATCGATCGTGCAAAATCTATTTGGTGCTTCATCTTTAAGATGTCAACAAATCCACGCATACTGTATACTGGTATAGCCCACCAAGAATGCACGTAGTTTGATGATCTTTCCCGGCATAATGTATTTGCTTGAGTGTTTACCGATCACATGTCTTTACAGTTGTATCACTTAGCACCAAGTGCGCCACTGAAAAGTCAAGGCGGAGTTTAGTCTTACCTGTACGCTTGACGTAGACTAAAGCAAAGCAGCATGCAAACATTGCGTAAGGGCTAAGCATAATGGTTACTATCGTAGAGGCTAAACGAGTATGATTTATAATGCTTGTGAAACTGACGCTGTAGCTGACGAATCCGTGCTCAGTTTTTAGTCGTTTGTGGACAAGCATGATCATCTCCTCTTGAAGTTGATAATGCTGTTATAAGTGATGCTTCAGCATGTCGACGATTGTATCATATTGGAAAGGCTTACCCAGAAGCCCAAATTTGGGTATTTTGGGCATCCATCCCGTACTGTATGTGTGCCAGTCGCTTCCCATTGCTCACGGATGATTCCAAAAGGTGCACTGTCTTTCTCTTCGCACACTCTCTCCTGCTCGATGTGACACGGGTTTGCGGGTCTGGTTCGCCAGCAAGCAAAAACCAGAGCCAAACCGTAGAGGAGAGTCAGACAGTCAGTCAGTAGTGAGCCCAAAACAACCACCAAAGGCAATCCCCACAGTGCGCGCCAGCGAGCGTTCATTGCAGATTTCGCCCTCGTCCCGCCGCGCGTCCGCTCTTCAGTCCGCAATCCTCACACACACAGTCACACACACAAACAGCAACACACACACAAGAATGGTGGGCTTTTTGCGCAAGAAGAAGTCGGACAAGACGATGCTGTCGCACGAGACGGCGCTGGACCGCAAGGGCAAGATCGACGGCGCCAGCCTGCTGGACGGCAACGGCGACCCGACCAGTGGCTCACTCTACGACGCGCGCTACCCGAACGGCCGCCGCAACTCGAACCAAGAGAACAGCGCCTACGACAACGCCGCGGTCAACAGCAACACGTTCCCGCCGCCGTACCCGCAGCAGCAGCAGTACGGCGGTGCGTTCCCAACGCAGCAGCCGCAGTACAACAACAGCAACAACAGCTATCCGGTGGCGCCACCAGTGATGCAGACAGGCTTTGGTAACAGCGTAGGAGGCGGCTACCCTCGCCAATACGGTGCGCACCAGCAGCAGAACGCGCCGCAGCAATACCCGGTGCGATACGGCGCACACCAGCCACAGCAGCAGCCACAGCAGTCGTTTGGCGGTCCACAGTCGACGTACGGCGGTCCACAGCAGTACGGCGCCCCGCAGCAGACGTACGGTGGTGCGCCACAGCAGCAGCAGTACCCGATCCAGTACGGCCACTACCCGCCTCCGATGCAGCCAGAGGCGCCGAAGAAATCGTTCTTCCGAATCCCGAGTCTCGGCAAGTCGAAGAACTAGACGCGCAACAGCAAGCAGAGGCGCGCAACAGATAGGTAGGACTTGGTGACAACAACAACAACAACAATCGGACGCTCGCTCGCTGACGCCCGCAAGTACAGCAAGCAAGCAACTACAGCAAACTTCGCAAGGATGCAGACAGACGGTCCAGTCGCCATTCAAATGCGGTGGTGAAGTGGTCCAGAGCTGGTGCGGCATAGTGACGCTTGCGGACTGCAGCGGTGGCGTGGTGGTGCGTCCTCAATTTATTCGAACGACAGGCGATCCCCCTTGCTTCTTCATTTAAGTAGATCCGTAGTGGTTTTTGATACATTTTTTATGCGTATGAACGAAATACAAAGCAAACGTCAAGCAAGAGAAACACAAAACAAGAAACAAACAAGCAAGCAAGGAAGCACATGAGAGATTAATAAGTTAACACACGATCGCTTTCTTTACGCCAGCGAAGTGCAAGGTCTTATCTATCATAGTTTACTACTTAATCGAATGGCATCGAACTGGTCACTTACCATCCGGTTTCGGCGTGGCGCATTTCACCGAGAGCGACAGGAAAGATGCCTAGAGCAATCGATTTCTCAATCGTGAATAATGACTGAGAGCAGAAGGAACCACAAAGAAAAAAAGTAAACACAAGTACGAATCTATTATCATCACTAGGGGAAAGGAGGGGCGAACGCGCGTGCGCTGAGGGTATCGACAGTAACACAATAAGGAGAGGCAGCAGCTTGCTGATCCACTCCAAATGTTCCACTTTGTTGGGCTCAGGATCGCAATCACCCAATCGCCACGCGCAAAGCCACTCAGTGGCTCCTTGTTCTTGGTTGTCCTCTCACGTGTGCGCTTAGTGGATGTTCTGGAAGAGGCGAATGGATCCGTCCGCGCCGCCCGTGGCGATCCAAGGCTGTAGAGGAGGAATGGTAGCAGATACAAGCACACCACAGAGAGTCAGTTCAGCGCATTCTGTGATCATCATCACCTTGTTTGCTTTCCTTCAGTCATCCCGATATATCAGGATGGCGCGACGGTTGCCAGTCCCAAAAATAGGGATAAGCAACACCGGAACCCAGATAAATGTATCCAAGTCCATGCACATAACCAGATAAATAGATGGATGGATGCACGTACCAAGACAGGATGGAAGGCGACCGACATGACACCGAGTCCACCCGACACCTCGTGGCCGCGCAGGATCTTGAGCGGCACAATCAGCGGGTTCTTCATCAGGTCCCTGCATAACCGCAATTTTCCCACAAACAACAATCACACAACGATGAGTGTCATCATCAACATCAGGCAACAAGCGAAGCGACACGAGAGAGCGCTCGTCCAATCCAACCAAAAAAGCAAAACAAACAACACGTACGAGTAGACCATGGCGTGGAAGATGTGAATGGTGCCGTCATCTGAAGCAGACGCCATGAGCGGGTATTTGGGATGGTACGCCACCGACCGCACGGCCTTCTCGTGGTACTTGAGCGTCTTGTACGGCGTCGACGACAGGTCGAGGTCGAACCAGCAGAGACGACTAATCACATCAAGGACAGACAAAGCAAAACAGTTGTGTTAGGACAAATCTAGGACACATAGCATCATCGAGGCGACACAACAGATCTCCCGTCGGTTCTTATACACGAGGGAGGATCATAGCCAACCACTCCAACAACAAAATAAACAATAAGGACGTACCGATCGTAGGAGCCGACGATGAGGTGATCGCCGTTCGGGTGCACGTCCATGCTGGAGATCCACTTGACACCGGACGAGAGCTTCTTGACCATGGCCTGCTTGACCAGGTTGTAGATGCGCACGTGGCGCTGCGTGGCGTGGAAGAAGAACGGCTTGGACGGGTGGAAGAGCACGCACTGGACCTGGCCCACACTCTTGCTGAACGGGTTCTGCGTCTTGCGCTTCGAGATCTGGTGGATCAATACGGCCGACGCACCGGCCGCGGGCGTCATCGTCGACAGGTAGTCGCCCTTGTAGTGCCATGTGACGTCCTTCACGTCGCTCGTGTGGTGCAGCACGACGCGGATGCCCGTGCCTACGCGGCGCTCTAACCACGGACGCGCGGATGTGCTGCTCTGCTTGTGCTTGTCCTTGGTGCCGCTGTAGAAGCGCCAGGAGACCGGCAGCTTCTTCTTCATGGCCTCGGGCTCGATCGTGGCCTCAGCCTCGTCCACCAGCACCTCGAGCCCGTCGTCCTTGACCTCGGCTGTGATGCTCTCGTCGGCGTCGCCCACGAGCGCGTTCGTGAGCTCGGTCTGGTCGCTGCTGCCCGTGCCCGTGGCGATCAAAAACACCTTCTTGGCGGCCGCGACCGCAAGCAACTGGTGGTCGCGGTTCGGGTTCCAGACCACCTTTTGCACCACGGCGCCAACGTTGTAGGTCTGCAGGCAACGGCCGGTCTCCACTTCCCAGATGCGCACGGTGAAGTCGTCTGAGCCCGAGGCGATGTACTGGCCCAATGGGTCCATCGTGATCGAGCGGATGCGACCCGTGTGGCCCTTGAACAGCAGCGCGAGCGTGTTCGGGAACGGACGCAGGTCACGCGGCTTTGGCAGCTCCGGCACGAGCGACTCCGGATCGATGTTGAGCTTGCGCTTGTTCACACGCGGCGCCAGGTACAGATCCAGACAGCGCTCGAAACGCTCGCGCACAAAGCCGTTGTACGCGCACACATCGCGCAGTGACTTGAACTTGCGCGGCATGTAGTTGAGCTCACGGTCCTCCGGGTCGGCCTCTTCCCAGGCACGACGCTCCTCCTTGGAGAAGAGGTACTCGTCTGGCGGGTTGTACGACTCGACGTGGCCCGGCAGCGGCATCTTTGGCGCCTGTACGTGCGCCGGCCCCTTGCGCACGAGCGCCTGGTCGTCGTCGAACCACATCTGGTAAACCTCGGGCTTCTTCTCCTCCTGCTTGTCGAGCGTGATGCGGCCTTCCTTGATGCCCTTGATGATCTTCATCACCTTCATGCGCTCCCACTTGGACGGGATGAAGCGGCTCTTGGGCTCCTGGTCGTTGCCCATCGCGTGGATCATCTTGTCCGACGTGTAGTAATCCACGTACTCGGGGTACGCCTCGAACTCCGGGTGCGCGAACGCGCCAGCCTGGATACGACGGATAATCTCCATGTCACGGTTCGACACCACGATCTTGCGGTCATTGTACGCGTCGTACACCGTGCGTCTGTAGGTTTTGTTGCAATACACACACAATAGATAAAGTCAGGACTCACATCACAAATTGCAGCAGCACATAACAGACACACAAGCAAGAAGGTTCAACATACTCGTAGTTTGGATCGTCCTTGGCCGCGATCGCCATGTCGATGCCGTCGCCGCCGGCGTTCGTCTTGATGATCTTCTTGCCGTCGATGTCGTAACCAATGTGGTCGTAGTCCTCATACCAGCGGAGCGGCACGTTACCGATCGTGTTGATGTTTTCTTCGTCATCGGACGACAGGTCATCGATGTGCAACTGCGACGCAATTTTCAGGGACCCGTCGTCGCGCATCTGCTGCATCTGCTTCTCGCGGTCGATCGTGAACTTGCGGGTCTTGCGCTCCGCCTCGGTCAGCTGGTCTTCGTCGTCATCACCTTCGCCCTCGCTCTCATCTTCCGAAGAAGATCCCTGGTCTTCGAACTCGTCATCGCTCTCGTCTTCGTCGTCGCCGTCTTCATAGTCCTCGTCGTCTTCCTCCTCTTCGTCGTCATCATCTTCATCAGCGCCAGCCTCGCTGTCGGCTTCGTCGCTGCTCTCAGTATCGCTCGGCTGCTCCTGCTTTGGCGCCTGCTTGGTGGCCGCCTTCTTGGTAGGCTGAGCCTGCTTCTTTGGTGCTACAGGCGCGCTCTTCTTTGGCTGCTGCTTACCATTCGTGGTGTTCTTCTTTGGCTGCTGCTTGACTGGCGTTGGTGCGGCCGCGACCACCACCTTCTTGTTGCTCTCAGCAGGCACGCTCGCCTTGAGCGGCACCGACGTTCGCTTCCCCTTGGCCATGCTCTCTGTGTCTATCTGTGGAAGTAAGTCCTGCGAGAGCGAGCGAGCGAGCACACGTCACACGAATCGTTGGCAAAGTAGCTTTTCCCAATTGCCGCTTCATTCACTCACTCACTCACTCGCGCGCTGCCAACCAACACACCAACAACCTTTCACACCATTGAAACGCCACAAGAAGTGGCACACTGTACCGTTTTGTATGGTACAGCATACCATTTTGAATGACGGACCCATATATCGATCTGGATCACTGTATGGGACCGTCTCACATTTGGTACTGGCTTAGGTATGAAGGGGGGGAATGAGAGTTTGAGCGGGCGGGCTTGGCTTGGCTTGCTGCTTTCCTTTCCTCCCCCTTGGAAGAAGCATTTTCTATTGGAAAAAGGGACCAAGCGCGGCTGTGCGCGTGGCTGTCTGTCTGTCTGTCTGTCTGTGGTGTGCGCTCGCGGACACTCACATTGAAGATCCCAGTGACGGCGGCGTGCGTAGCTCTTCGTTCTCGTCATCTGCAGCAACTCGCTGTCTCTCTTTGAGTGGGAGCCTGAAATCTAGATCCGACTTTCTCACGGTGGTGGTGGCGGCATTCCGTCGACAGATCGCACGCATCGCACGCAGCTGATTCTCTCTTTTCCTCCCGTGAGTGAGTGAGAAAGGGTCAGAACACACAAAGAGAGAGACACTATAGGCCGACGGAGGCGCTATAGCTTGTTAACGACCCAGCGCCGAGACTCGTACGGCTCGTATCATCCGTCGTCGTCTCCTTCTGCGTGGAGGATGAAGGCTCCGCGCGCGACATGCGAGGGCTACTTGACGCTGCGGACGAGTCCGTCGTCCCCGCCGCCGATGCTGCGGCGCTACTGCTTTCTCGTGGGCACGTGCTTTTACTACTACAGGTGAGTGGAGCGTGTGTGGCTGACTGTTAGGGATAATGTGCGGTGCGGCTTGAGCTTTGTCGTGAATGTCATTTGAATGGTGCTGATGATGATGACTTCTGTGTATTTTATGTGCGCAGTACTCAAGAAGATGCGTACCACATGCTGCGGTTGAAGGGCGAAGTCGACGTGCTGGGTGTGCAAGAATGGGATGGCAAGGGCAACATGCACATCTACCAGAACGGGTTCCTGTTCGCGACCGCGCAGAATAAAGTGTTTTACGCGTATGCCGACACGGCGATGGACAAGGAGAAGTGGATGCGCGCGATCCAGATGACGGTCGAGACCAACATGCCGCGGCTACCAGCGATTTTCACGCACACGTACACGGCCGAGTCGCTATCTCCGAGCGGCGTGTCGGTGGCGATGACTGACGCCGAGTCCAAGTGCAAGTGTCCGCACTGCAAGGCGCTGGAGGCGACGGGCCAGGCGCCAGCGAGTGCGATTCTGTACAAGTGCCACAACTGTGACACGCTGTTCTGCGAGAAGTTCACGACGAACAAAGTGCCGCTCCCGCAGCGGTCGTACTACTACTCGAAGCGCGTGTGTGACGACTGCTACGAAGCGCAGATGTTTTTAAATTATTTGAAAGCAATCCTGGAGCGACTGAAAGCGGGCATCTGTCTGTACCCGAAGCCGCTGAACCCGGACACTCCGATTGAGCTGATCATGCCCCAGCGTCCGTCGCACACGGAAGCCGCCAACATCGCAATCAACATGCTCAAGATGGGGCTCATCACAGCGGAAGAGTGCGAAGAGATCCTCCTGGCAGACCGACGATACCTCGACCACACGCAAGAGCAGCCCGAGATCCCGCTGGATCTGAAAATTTTGGCGCTTCACCGAGAGTTCCGCTCACGCACGTTCAGTGTGTACCGAGCCGTGATTCTGCTGCACCGCCACTTGGACAGCGACCCGTTGCTGTTCAAGCCGATTGTGGAGAAGCTGCTCCACTTTTCGTACACGAGAATCAACCAAGTCGAGTTCTACTGGCCGCAGATCGTGCACGCGTACTTGACGGTGCCCATGTTCGACTTTGAGAAGATTTTCTGGCTCGACGAGCTCGTATTCTCGATTTGCTCGCGCTCGATTCACTTGGCGTTGCTGCTTCGATGGCAACTGCAGGGAGCTTTAGAAGACGCTTTCGACGTGAACGCCCCCAAGGAGATGCAGGACAAGTACGCTCGCGTGGTGCGGCTCATGGTGGAAGTCGAACAAGAAGTCGTCGGCACCGACCGAGCGACGTTGCTGAGCAGAACTCCTTCCGAGCGATCGAGACGGAGTCGACTTCCGATGCCAACAGAGGAACAGCTGCAGCTGATAGAGCGAATGACGGAAGAGATCGTGGCGTATCGGCGCGAGGCGCACACCGGCGCCGGTAACCCCCACGGAAACGCTGACAACTATTCCCCGATGTCCCCATCCAACTCAAAAAATACTGCGGCATCCCCAGATGCCTCGTCAAGCGAAAGTGACAACCGGTTCCGCGATTTCTCGCGTTTCCAGCAGCACTTGCTGACTCCAAAGCATCCAGGGCTATTGACCGGAGACTCGGACGACAATGATATGTCGATCTCGATTATTGAAGAAGAGGATATGGTGGACAACCAGCCAACTAGCCTGTTCAGCGGTCCAACGCGGCGAATGAGTCATGCAGAGAAGTCGGTGCTCTCGCAATATTTCGCAGACGAGTGTGATTTCGTGCAGCAAATTACCGACATCGCGGAAGTGTTGCGATTCGTGCCGTCTATCCAGGAGCGAAAGAAACGTCTCCCGTCGTACTTGGAAAAGATTCGTCTGCCTCCTATGGCGTATGTCCCTTTGGTGAAGGCAACGGACCCGTTCGAGCGAATTGTGCGCATTCCGACGAAAGAAGGCACTGCGTTTTCGACGAAAGCTCGCGTGCCGATCCTCCTGATTTTCGAAGTGATTCGAGGAAACTTTGATCCGACCGAGCAACAGCAAGTCCTGTCTCCGAGCTCGCCTCACAGAAAGAGTTATTATGGAAGTGGCGCTATCAGCTCCAGCGGCGTAGAGTACATTGAGGATGACGAGGTTGAAAGGCTAATTCGCCACCAAGCGCCAGATGGATTTGCGAGTGCGGATGAATCCAAGGACGAAGAAGACGCCCACATTCAAGCTGTGGCTGCTGCTGCTGCTGCTGCTGTTGCCACTGCTGTTCCTGCTCCGCGAGTAATTCGCGGAAGTTTCAATCCTCCTGTCCCAGAGACCCCGATTGATGTGTCAAGCAACCTCGCCACGCCGTCAACAGCCCATGCAAGACTGAACCCGTTGAATGAAGACGTCGATTCGTCTCCTTCAGACGACCGAGCAGTTTCCCAGATCGAAATGGACATGTCGTCCGTGAACCTTTCTGAAGAGGTGATCGAGAGAGAGAATGATCGCCGGAAGGACCTGGAAGCAGCGTTTGGTGAATCGTGGAGCTCAAAGCGTAAACGCTTGAATGAGGCGTCTCCGTATGGTCACCTTCCAGGATGGGACATCGTGTCTATGATGGGGAAAAGCAACGACGATCTCCGCCAGGAAGTGTTCACTTTGCAGCTTATTCAGAAATTCATCGAGATTTTCAAAGCTGCGAAGCTCCCACTTTGGCTGCGATCATATCGAATCATCGCCACGAGCTCGTCGACCGGTTTGATTGAGACGCTGGTGAACGCCATTTCCCTAGATGGGCTAAAGAAACGAGAAGGCTACGTGAGTCTTTTACATCACTTCGAGAAATCGTACGGACCGGTTGACTCTCCGCGATTCATCGAGGCGCGTCGAAAGTACATCCAGTCGATGGCTGGATACTCCATCGTGTCATACTTTCTCCAGATCAAGGATCGTCACAATGGCAACATCATGCTGGACAACGAAGGACACATCATTCACATCGACTACGGCTTTCTGTTGGGGATCGCGCCGGGTGGAAGCTTCAGTATCGAGACCGCGCCGTTCAAGCTGACTGCCGAGATGGTCGACACGATGGGCGGTACCGAATCCGAGGACTTTCAAGAGTACGTCCAGTTGTGCACACGGGGCTTCTTGGCGTGTCAGCAGCACTGCGACGAGATCTGCGACCTTGTGGATATCATGTCGCGCCAATCACCGTACCCATGCTTCGCGGGCAAGGACATCAACTACATCCTCTTGAGGCTGCGTTCGCGCTTCAAGCTGACGCTGTCCAAGCAAGAGACTGTGGCACACGTGCTGTACCTGATTCGAAAGAGCAACAGCAACTACAGTACGCGGCAGTACGACAATTTCCAGCGCATGACGAATGGCATTTTGCCGTAGAGCGAGCGGGTCTTTGATATGGATGAATGAATGGATGGATGTGAGTGTTGAGCTGCTCCTGTACGATTTCAAGGCATTTCTTTTTCTTCTTCCTACCAAGTTGAGAGAGCCAAGCTTGAGCTCACGGACAATGCCAATGTTGGTGACGTTAGAAGCTCCATCGCAGCGTTTGGTGGGCGAATTGGCTGACTGCTTTGGCTAGTCCACCAACAAGAAGCTGCCAGGCAAACAAGCACAGTTCATCGAGCAGTCAGCTAACGCAATTATAGTGCAGTAGAGAAAAAGAAAAATGAAATGCGAACACAAAAATGAAAAGGAGAAGAAAAAAAAGGAGTGTTGTGTATTTTGCATTTTGTTACCATGATGGCACCATGATGATGCTGATGCTGGTGAAGCTGATGATGATGCTGATGGCGATTGGAGTAGTGTGACATGCCTTCAATTACACTGTGCGAAAGTAATCTGCAATCCCATCTCTTCTCCGAAGCATGCCTGTAAAATTGGGCACATGAACGAGCACAAGTTAGACACAAGAGCAAGCAAATACGCGGTCATGACTCATGCATGCAAAACGTACATCTCCGGGTCATCCCCGTGTGCACGATGCTGAGACCGACGAGCACGACCGTGACGTAGAGCACGACCTCGGTCTCTGTGGACGCGTCGCTGAATGACTCGAGCTTGTCGCCTGCTTCCTCACCGACCAACAAGTTGAAGTAGATCGCGGCGGCGAGCGACGCAACCGCGATGAGCCCCCAAATCACGCCCCAGCAGCGGCTCGACGTGTGCGTCATCTTGGCAAACACAGACGCGTCGCTGTGGAAAGAAAAGACAATAAGTGTCAGCTTTTTGGCTCGGATACATGACACGCAAGCTTAAGCTTTAGCTTTACTTCACACATACCTTTCGTTGACGCGGCGAGAAATGAGGTCGTCCCAGATGTCATAGATGGAGAAGAGGCAGCTCATGACGCCGACAAAGAGCGTGACGTACTGCAGCGGGTCGGCCGAGGTGTAGTGGTTGAGCGCCAAGAGCCCGCCGAGCAGCACGATGAAGCCGAAGTTGAGCACGCGCAGGTAGTTGTTGTGCGCGTAGAAGATGAACACCAGGAGGAAGAAGATGAGCACGCCCGCGGAGATCTCTGCCGCGGTCTGGTTTGCGCTCGTGATCACAAGCGCCATCCCCCAGACAGCAGAGCCGATGTATCCCTACAAGATCAATCAATAGCGCGTGGTGAGTGATCGTACTGCTTGCTGGTAAAGGCAAAACGGAGCTTGGCACGAGTACTCACAGCAGGAAGAATGATCCACGCCAGCCCGCCGACGGTCTTCGTGACGCCGCCTTCATCTGGGTGCACTTCCATGCCTTTCACCTGCACGAGAAAAAAGCAGAGGATAGGCGCCATCGATTATTGAGTTAGCGAGTAGTCCATTTGACAGTCAGTCAGTTGCAGTAAGCGATAGGCTGACAGCGGTGATCGTACCTTGCCGCACGTGAGCCACGCTGCAGTCGCATGCCCGAGCTCGTGCAGGAACACCGTTCTACAAAAGTCACATAGAATGAGATGATAGAAAATCAGTGCAATGAGCGTGGATGGGATGGGAAACTAGCTTCCTTCATGCAGACTACTACACTGTTGTAAAGCAGCACGCCGGCTCGCCAACTTACAGGATTTTGAACGGGTGGAGGATCGATACGCGCCAACTAGAAAGCCCAACATGAGAGACACACACGAACATCACGAAACGTGAACATTAAGGACGCTCAATAGAGCAAATGCAGAGCCGTGAGCAGCAGCTAGACAGGCAGGTAAGTGCGTACAGTTTGAAGATGAGGACCGCGTAGCAGACGATGAGGAAGATCGAGAGGTACTGCTGGTCGTTGCAGCACGTGAGCGACCAGTCGTCGATGAACGCCATGCTGTCTGCTTCGTCGCGTGGATGCTGATGCGAGAGGCAAGAACGATGTGCTCCGGAGCTGGCAAATTCTTTAGTGACGATGGATTTTGAACGGCGTGCAGCTATTATTCTTCAAGATGAGATGAATGCAGCCCGTGCCGCAATTGTCGCATGTGTGAAGTGACAAAAACCACTGAATTTTTGCTGAATAAGGGCTCGCGCACAGCTGCTCTTCTGAATTTTCACTGAATAGTGGCTCACACCGTAATAACAAAATCGATATTCCATTTTGGAACCAATTGATATCATGATACATGTATTAATTTTCGGATAAACCTGAAAAGTAAAAAAATGAGCGGTTAGGGGATTTTGGCAATTTTCAAAAAACATGTTTTGTGACGCACAGCGCATTTCCTCACTGTTGCATTGTGACCAAGATCAAATTTGTGAATATGAAGCAATGAACGAACCGACAAGGTGCGGCTCGTTCATTGCTTCATCTCCCAGTGTGGAGGCTGAATACTGTCAATGGATCTAAAGCTTATACTGACACCGTTGATGTGCTGTTTGTATCTACTTGTTCCACTTCAGAGAGGCGGTGAATGGCTACAACTTGCGCAAAGTGTGTACGCTCGAGAACTACAAGGCATTGCTAGTCGTCACTCTTCTGTATGGTCTGCGGCGAGATTATCGCGAGCGACGAGCAAGAGCAGGACGAGTCCGCGGGTGTCGGTGTCCTCAAGAAAGACAATATCAGCGGCGTTTCGAACCCGATTACAGTCACGCAAACACAGCGCCAGACTCGCACAAGGTAATGAATGCGTTCATTGTGTTGTTATTGGCATTACGGTTTAGATTGGGGTTGGTGCTCACATAATCGAACGTAGCTTTTCGTAGGAGGCGAAAAGAGTGGTCGGGGAGGCTGAACATTGAAGTTGAAGGCAGGATGTTTTAGTATCGCGAACAAGCAAGTAGCGTTCCTGGATACCTTAACATTGGTGCTGTCGTCATATTTAACTCCGCGAATCCATCGGCTTCGCTTGGAGAAGAGAAACAGGTTCAGCAACAAATCACACAGGATGATAACATTGAGGCACTGGCGCTCGACTGATCAAGTGGTCAGTGCAATCAGCGTACCTGGCGCTAACGTCCATGCTTGCGGTCTCCATGGGCAGGACAAGGTTGATTGAAAGCAGTGGTGCAATGCGTATCAGTAATGCTCAACACGAACTCCTACGTCATGGTGAATATCCCATGACGAGCATCGCGATTTTGGACGAGATGCACGAGCAGCTTGACATTTTGCTACAGGAGTATTTTCTGCTCGACTACGCGATGGGCGTTGGTGCCAGCAGCGGACTGTGGCAGCTCGCGCTTGGTTGCTACGAAAATTGCCCTCGCGTAGGGCTCATTGCGGCACAATCAGCGAGCGCGAGCCTTTGCCGACCTACAACAAGGCGAGCCGACTGCTCGCGTACTTCCAGAACAAGCGCGGGCTGAGCCACGCGCAGCGCACAATTGTGCTGCAGTGTCCCGTGAGTACATATGAAGCGCAAATTCTCATTCAAATCCACATTGGTTTTTACCCAGTGAAACCCACAATGCATTTGCTGCTGCTTCTATCGGTCCGAGCAACCATTTCCTGTTGAAGACGCGCAGACGGACCAAGCACAACGATCGTGGTGAAGATCGATTTGAAGATGGACTTCATCAACTACGCGAGCTGGTTCCCAAAAGAACCTCTGTCGGTTCAATAATTTGAGTTCTGTGCAAGCGCAAAGGAAGCATTGTACGACTACGCCATTCACAACGGATTTGCTCTCGCAATCAAGCAGTCTTCCCAGCGTGCAATGTGCTGGTCTGCTCCCAAGGGGGGGACAAACGAAGCCATCAAGAAGGGGGGGGGGGGGGGGGGGGGGGGGGGAAAATAAAAAAAAAAAAGCCAAAACCAGGGGCCGGGGGCGCGGGGGTTTTGCGAGTTACGGGATGGAAGCGCC
>JALBZB010000539.1:0-24036 GCA_038050625.1 Pythium sp. MPC-2022a | reverse complement strand
AGGTGCTGTCGTGGCGCTTGACGAGGTTGCCCTTCGTCGTGTAGTCGCTTCGCTTATCCTGTTCCTCCGTGAAGCAGAGGTTGATGAGTGACTCCGTGTCTATGCGGATGTGTTTGGCCACGACGTTGCTGCGCAGTGGACATGCGTTCTTTGACGCTCGTGCCGTGAGCCTCGACCACCCTCATCATGCGCAGCATGCACGAGCGGTAGTCCTGCGACCAGCGATGGATGTCGTAGACAGCGTTGTCGTTTTCCAGATCCCTCGCAGGGAGCACCAGATCGCGCTGCTCGTCTATCAACGCGTGGTAGAGGGGGTGCGACGTCTTCGACAGGTGTGGCTTGAGCAGGTCGTCCTTGATCCTGCGCAAGTGAGCGCACAGCTCGTCCTGGCGACTCCTCGTGTTCCTCCCACTCTTCCTGATAATGGCGACTTGCTCCTTCTTGCGCCACGACACGTCGACGTATCACTCGACGTACTCGACGTAGTTCTACTTGATGTTGTTTTCGTACATGGTGATGACGTCGCTCGAGAGGTAGTTGAGCACGGTGCTCATGTGCTCGTAGCTTAGCTCCTCCGACGCGTACACCTTGTAGTGCTGCTCGTATAAGGTCTTGAGTGTCGTTTTGATGCTCATCGTATCGACCTTTGGAGGCTTGCTCTGGGAGGGCGGCTTGCAGAGCACCTTCATGACTGAGGTCGCGAACTGTCTGTCGAGCGTGGGCAGTTTGTCGCCCTTCTCGCAACAGTGGAGCAGGTGCAGCTTGAGCAGCTGGAGTGTGTGGATCATGATGCCGTTGACCCGTAGCGCGGTATCGGTCAGCTTCTCGATGACGAGATCGTTCTTGACGACGCTCTTGAGACTCGACTTGACGCAGCGGTAGGGTGGATCTGGTGGATCTTTCATGTTCCCCGAGCGCGTTCGCTTGAGCTGTGAAGGTGGCTCCTTCATGTTCCCCGTTCGAGCGGCAGTCTCTTGAGTTGCAAACCCTAGACAGGTGTGCCGATGCGAGAAAATGTTGAACTGAATATGGATTGGAATGAAAACAGCAGAGATCGATGGCCACTTTCTGCGAGAGGGCTATCCAAGATGGTGCAAGGAGACAACGACCCTCCATTGCTCACTTTCAAAAGCAAGCGACGGACGTAGCGACCCAAGTCACCTTCCTGCAGATATTCTTGTATATTTAAATCAAAGAAGCTCTAGCATTGAACAATGAACGTATTCTTTTCTTGATTCCTGTAGAATAGAATTGGGAGGCGGGTAAACGAATCAAATACAGATAGGCGGCATCCGGGTTCAAGAACTTCAAACATGGAATTCACACTCTTCTCATTTACCCTCCTTGTCAAGTTGCGCTGTGAGGAAGAGGTCCAGGATATGCGCAGCCGCGGATCGTGGGCTGATGTATCCTCGGACCAAATCTTCGTTCATCTTCTCCGCCTTGGATTTGACTGACGCATTCTTTGTCACCGATCTCATGAGCTGCTCGCTAAGCTGATTCCACATCCACTTGGAGCTCTGCGTGTTGCGCTTTTTCGCAATCTACAGTTGGGCATACATAGATAAGTCAACCATTGCTACAATCCAGAACTAGCCAGATGTAAACCATGCAACAACGTACTTTGTTCAATTCATTCATGCTGGTCCGATACTCTTCAATGACGTCCCAGACCTTGTCAATTCCTTTCTTCTCGATAGCGGAGCAGAGTTTCACCTTCAATACAACACAAGAGCTTAATCAGACGTCACTCTGCCAAGCTATTTCACGGATTCAGCTTTGCATGTCAACATACTTTCGGTTGCCAGTCTGGATCCTTGCGTCGCATGAGCTGTAGCGAGTGCATGTAGTCAACCGCGGCATGCTTCGCTGCGCTGTTTGTTGGGAAAATGCGGCACAGAAGTCATTAGCATATCACAATGATTCAAGCGGTTAGAGTCAAATGAAGACCGGTTGGAGAAATGCACCTCTCGAGCGCTCCGTCCGCTTTGTTCACCACAATAATATCTGCGATCTCCATGATGCCTTTCTTCGATCCTTGGAGCTCGTCTCCTCCTGCAGGCGGGACCAGCAGCATGACCATGTCAACCGTGTCGTCAATCACAATCTCCGATTGTCCCAAGCCAACGCTCTCAACCAGGATGATATCGTATCCTGCAGCTTCGCACAACAGAACAATATCGTTTGTATGTTGCGCGACACCGCCGAGGGTGCCTCGAGAAGGCGAGGGACGCACAAACGCGTTCGGGTCATTCGAGAGATGTGTCATTCTCGTCTTATCGCCGAGAATGGATCCGCCCGATCTTGACGACGACGGATCTGAAAGAACAGACAACAACAATACACTTTAGGACCGATTTGTTCACCAGCAGACACCTGGATTAGTTCAATGACTGCGGGGACATAAGAAACGCGTAGACTTACCAATAGCTAAGACGGCCACTTTGTGAGATTTCGCGGTTAAATATTGGCCCAGCGTCTCGATGAAAGTGGATTTTCCTGCACCCGGTGGCCCCGCAATGCCAACGCGGAAGGTTGGCAGTCCGCGGAACTCCTTCTCCTGTGCACTCACCTCTCGTCTGTGCGTGAGCACTGCGTCCAGCAACAACTCCGCCTGCTGCTCGTCGCTCTTGAGCGAGGACTCAACTGCTCATACGATATGGATAGCACAGTTAGATAGCTGTTTTCTTCTTGTAGACCTCAATTGCCACCAATATCGCATCTGCAACCAAACAAACAAGGAGATTCAGCAGCTTCAACTTGGCGCTTACCGAGTGTGATGGAGCGGCTGAGCGCCGTGCGGTTGCCCGCCAAAACGCCATCGACGAGTCGCTCTGTGTCCGGCCGCATCTGCGCTGCAGCGGCGCCGGTCGAGTTGAAGGACGCGGTCGCCACGCCGAGAGCGTGCAGCCGCCGCGGGAGCGCGCGACGCAGGAGGCTCATGCTGCTTCTGGGGCTGCTGCGCCTTTGGGTTGCGCTCTGTCTGCTTGCGGCGCACACCATCCGCAACCTCAACTTTCGCATGGTACAGCGTGGCTTCGACAAAGTGCGAGAGTGGGTGTTGAAGGTTGGATACATCCGAATAATGTGCTCGTATAAAACTTTCTAGTGGCGGTTTTTACACGGCACTGGTCCAATAATTCCGAATAAAATTCCAGTAGAATGCGTATAAGCAAGCAGCGATTTAATATGTCTGAGACAACTGGCTGTGAAATAAAGAGACTCGAAACCGAGTGTGGGTACCGCGAGAGGTGATCGACAGCTGGTTTCCTCGTGAGCTCTGAAGGTACAGTCTGCTGAAGGGAGTTGGCTAATCTCACCAGCATGAGCATACACACAGCACAGTCCAGTAGATTCGAGCCTGATTCCGAGTTTGAAAGCCACCATTTGTAATCCCCATGTGGCCATTCATCCAGCCAGTGGGAATGCCTCCATTTGTGCTGCCAAATGGAACTGGGGCACGGATTTTCTTTGCTCCGTTGCACATTTCCCCTACTCACTGGCGACAGTGGATAAAAGCACAGTCAAAACGGTCTTTGTACGCTGCGTTTTACAATACTCAATAGAAATCACAACGCAATTCTGTCATATAGCAAACTTCTAGATTGTGACTTGATCCATTTTCTGAAACGGTACTTCCGGGACTGTTTTGCATGCGGGACAGTAGTCCCGAAGGAAAACCAATCTAGTCAGCCAATCCCGAAGGGAAGTCAATCGGGCACAAACGCACGCGAGGTACTTTTGCTTCCACATTTCCCATTCCCAGCGAGCGAGCGACGGAGCGATCGTCTGAGCGAGTAAGTGAGTGAGTGTCCGCACACCCGCAGACAGAAAGAGACAGCGAGCAGCGCGCGCCGGCCGAAAGAGGACCGACGCAGCACTTTTGAGCGTGAGAGAGAGACCCCAAGCAGCAGCCACAAGAGTCGCCGATGGGGCAGAGCTGGTCGCGTAATGGGCTGCCCGGAGGAGGCGACTTTTACGTCGGCCCGATCTACGCCACGAGCCTGAGCCACGACCGGCAGACAGAGGTGCGTTTGGGAGGCGTCGACGCGAACGGAAGCGCCGCCACCCAGACCGTGCAGATCGGCCCGCGCGGACAACTGGCGCTGCTGGACGTGCCCACCAACATGCGCAAGCAGGACGTGTTCAAGCGATTAGGCGTCGTCGTGAAGACCAGCGGCAGTCGACTGATGCAGAACGCGGAAGTCATCGTCACAGATTATTATAGAATGGAGGGGAAGCGCCTCGTGCCGCGCAACCGCGTCCAGGGTCCGAACCCGACCAACTGGCAAGGCGAGAAGGGTCCGGCCGAAGCCAGCGCCGGACTGCGCATCGGCGATACGCTGTATGCCATCAACCACCGACTGGTAGTAAATAAATCCAAGGGACAAGTCTTACGGCAGATCAGCTCGCTGTTAGACAAGAGCGACGGTACGCCAGTGATCCTCACGTGGAAGCACACAGAAGACATCGACTCGACGCCATGGGAACTCGAAGTCTGTCTCCCGCCGCCCGAGGGCGTCTACACCCAGCTAGAGAACGAGTGGGGGCCAGCTAGACCGACTAAGATCTCCTCCGTCTCAATTTAAATTTTTCCAGTGCGTCCAAGCCGATTTCCAGTCCCGAGGCGACACACGTGTATACAACAACCCCGCGAGGCTTGCCGACCCGAGCGCGAAGGAAGCAGCGCGAGAGCGACCGAGCCGCGGACCGACCATCACCGATCACGAGAAACAGACAAAAAGCAAAATACCAATAACCACCAATCCTGAAATTTTAATCAAGCAGCTATGTGTTCCCTCTCAATGGAAAGAGCGAGTCGACATGGAGGGGAGACGAAGACGCGAGCAGCAGAGCAACAGCAGCGAGTCGGCAGCATGTACAGGTTGGATTGTCGTTTATTATATTATTTTTTTCTTCTTCGCTTTCGTACCAAATGCGCGGAGCTCGTCCGTCCCTTTTCCGTCTCAACAACCGACTGATCGACCGAGCCACTGTCTCAACGCGGTTTTCCTTCTCCGTCGCGTCTGGGGGCCGTGAGCGAGGGCGATCGCACGCGAGTGATGCACTCAGTATGAGACGCTCCGCCTTCCGCAGGAAGAAGGTGTTGCCGCCGATTGTAAAGCAAGCGAAGTGTACAATACAAGACGACAACCTGTCTTTTTCACGCGCGGTTGGTCGGTCAATCTTACTATGTATTTACTCGTCTTCTCAGGTTTGATTTCGTCACTGCTGCATGCGCATCACCACGAACGGCATCACCTCGCGATCTTTTCACTTTTGCTGAACAAGATGAAGATTTTCTATTGTAACCACAGTCTGTTATTAAAAGGGGCTGTCACCGCGAGCACACAACCCGACGGCCCAGGCACGACAACAAGATAGAAAGAAAAGCATGAAGAAAAACAGAGGACCAAAGCCGCGGAACCTGGTTGACCGCCGCCGGAAGCAAAACGCAGCAATGCCGAGCTCTATCTATCTCCCTCCCTCACTAGTCCGCTCGCTGGCTTTACTCGATAATCATGAGCTTTTTTAATCGTTCAAACATGCCGAACGTGATGCCGACCATCGGCACCACCTTCATGAGTTCCGGGGTGAGGCCGCGGTAGAAGCCGCGTACACCCTGGGTCCGCAGCAGCTCCGTCGCGATGCCACCGGGCGTCGGCGGGATGCCGTGCAGGTCTGCGTGGATCGCCGAGATCTGCAGGCGGCGACGCACCACGTCGATCGGGAACGTCACCAGCGACGACGCGATGCCCGCCAGACCGCCGCACACCAGCGTGTCCAGCACGCTGATCTGGTGGTCTTCTTCGTCCATCGCAATCTTCTCGTCTCCTTCTAATCCTAACGAGCGCTGCATTTTTCGAAAGATGACCATGTGTCCTTTAAGCGCTTCGTAGAGCGTGAAGTTGATCGCCAGGTTGGGCACTGTGACAGCCAGCGTCGCACCGAGACCGCGGTAGAGCCCGCGCACACCTTCCTCCGCTCGGATGCGCTGTGCTGCGTGGCGGATGCCGTGGTACCGGATATCTGAGTTTAGTTGTGTCGCCAGTCGCGTGCGGATGAGGTCGATCGGGTAGCACGCGACGGTGGCGACGGCGCCAGCAAACGCACCCGACGCGAACTGAGTCGTCCACGAATTCTCCGTGAACATCGGGTGGTGCTGCGCGATGATGGTGGTCTTGGTCATCTCGAACGTGAAGAAATTGACCGCCGAGTACGGGAAGCGGTGCAGCACGCTGGCGCCGTTACCCTTCCAGAACGCGAGCGCGCCTTCGTTCTTGAGCACTTTCGTGAACGCGCCAAAGACGCTCGAGGAGAACTTGTCCGTGTGGCGCGTCGACACCATGCTGTGCACCTGGAAGAGGATCGTGAGACGGCTGAGCGGCGCCGTGACGGTCTTACCGATGCTGCCGGCCACGCCGCCGGCGAACAGCACGCTCGAGTGACGCAGGAACTGCTTCTTCATGTCGCGCTGCATGAGCTCCACGTCCACATCGTCCGTCTCGGTGCAGACGTCGGCCGTGTCGCCGAAGCTCACAACACCCGTGGTGTGGCGGCGCAGCGACACGCGCGCCTCGTTGCTTCCGTCGCCCGCCATGCGTCCGTCTTGCGGTGGTGGTGCTTCACGCGCTGCAGTCGCTCCCGTCGGATTTCGGCGGGCAGCAGCGAATCACTGTGGAGAACAAACAGAGAGACTTACACAGCCAGCGTGTCCACCAACAGCGGCAATTGGACTGTGGGGGGGAGACGGTGCCAATTGAACAACCGGTCGTGACAGCTCAGCGTCTGATGATCCCTCAACCGGCAACTGAGATCTAACGTACCGATATGTAACAGAGGGGAAGCAAATCCACTCCTAATCTGCAACTAGGGCTAGAAATTGTCTCGTGTGGACCACTCTGCATCTTGAATCAAAAGTGCCTCCGTGGAGTCACTATTCCTCGCTTAACAGTACCCACAGCCGTTCGCGCCAATCTTGCTGGCGCAATTATCAATTGGAGACAGAACCCACCCAGCGCGGAGGAGTCGAGTCGATTGCGCGCATCTGGGACCACGAGCCCGGCGCGTGAGGAGAGCAATCGACCGCAGCCACTGCTACTGTGCTTCTGAGTGTGTGTCTGCGTGGACTCCTTGCACTGGCGTAGATACAACCCACAGCCATGACGGAGGACATGCGCATCAAGGCGTACCCGCCGCTGCCGCCAAAGGGAGGTCCGCGGATCGCGATCGTGCTGCCCACTACGGGTGACCTATGCTTACGCTCGCAGCTGCCCGACGCCTTCCAGCAGCAGCTGCTGATCCACGCAAACCCTACGTACTACCAGTACTACGCGCGCTTTGTGGTGCTGCGCAAGTTCATCGTGATGTCTAGCGAAGGCGATTTGTACACGCAGACTGTGCGGACGACGCTCGAGCTCCAGGATCTGCCGAGACAGCAATTGTTGCCGCTCCCGAGCATCTCGCCGTGGGACATTGTCAAAATATTGGATCTCGTGCAGTGCTTCTCCGCGAATGCCAGCTGGGAGCTCGTGCGCGTGCGGTGGCAGAGCGGCATGGTGACGTGGCTGCCGATTGAGCTTTTGGAGCGGAACTTTGGCAACCTGCTGCAGGCGTTCTACGTAAACAGCATCAACTCGTGGGGGTTCCGTGACCGGATCTACGCGCATAGCATCCGGAGTTTCCAGACCGAAGTCGAATTATGGCTCCACCACGACGAGTTTCGCCACTTCTACCAGTACCTTAGACGGCGGCGAGCTGTGGCGGCGAACCCCCAGCTAAGCGAACACGATGTGAAGCCGAATATGAACAGATCTATGGCCCAGAGCCAGCCGACATCACGAGCAGCGCATGTTCCAGCAGCTCTACCACATGCGCAGCAGCAGCAGCAACAACAACAACATCAACATCAACAGCAACAGATCACTGCCACGAATCACAATCGAAACCAACCTCCACGGCAGCAGCCCCAGCCATCGCCACAACCAACAGTTGGAGTCACACAAGAACCAAGAGAACAACCTACAAGCAGCACTTCTAGGCCGTCGGATAAAGCAGCGCCATCTCGACAGCAGCCAGCGCCAGCGGTAGAGAGCGAGCAGTCGAGAAGCAACACGCAGAATCGGAATGACCAACCTCCTCCTGCTCGACAACCAGCCAAAGAAGTAGCGATTGCGCAAAGTAGCGCCGGCTCGCTTCGTGTGCAAAAGCGTCTCACACGTGTCGAAACTGTAGCCTCCGGTACGAGCGATGACGATGTCGATCATGATCCGTTAAGAGAGGCATCTGCGAATGCTCAGGCTCGCGCTGGTGGTGGTAGCAGTAGCAACAGTTCCTCTCCGGGGTCCAGTGCAGCTTCGAAGCGATTCAAGCGCTTGCGTAAACAGCAGGAGTCGATGGAAGAAGACAGCGATGATGACATTGTGCTGGGAGTGCTGGCGCCACCGACTCAAGCAGAACCGCCAAAAATCTCAAACTCTTCGAAATCAACTCCGACTGCATTTACGAACTCAGAAACAGCAGGAGCAGCAACAGCAGGCGGTGGTGGTGGGTCGTCTAAAATGTCTGAAGAAGCTCCTGTTCTGACGATGATCGACGAAGACGATGATGATCTCGACGAAGGTTTCTCCGTCACGGTAGACATCATCGGTGAGATTCGCTGTGTCTGTGGCGCTGAATCGGTTGGCTCGTACGCTGGGAGATGGCTTCACTGCTGGAACGAAGAGTGCGGCGTCTGGGAGCACGCAGACTGTGTGGGGGTGATTGGTGATGACGAGCCGGCGACGCGTTACATTTGCTCCAAATGCGACGCACCAGCATATCGATCTCGTCTGGCTGGTGGAAAGGAGCGACTGGTCGACTGGTTGTTCCAGTGCTGCGAGAGCAAGAACTCTATCCAGCTACTCAAGTTGCTACGCGAGAACGCCGAACAAGAGAGCAAGAAGGGGTGGCGCAATCCAAAGGAACAGAGCATGACTCTGCTGATGAAGGCGGCTCAACTCGGTCTGGCAAATTGCGTTCGATACCTAGTCCAGGTGGCGAAAGTCAACGTCTTTGCGACAGACGCCGCGAGTCTCAACGCGCTCCACTACGCAGTACTCGGTGGGCGACCGAGAAGTGTGACGTTTCTTCTGAACCAGGAACCAAAACTACTCGATCACCAGGACAAAAAAGGTCGCACGCCTTTCCACTGCATGCTCGAGTCGATGACGCTAAGCGACATCTGCCTGTCGCTGCTAACGAAAGACCGGAAACTGGCTGTTGTGGGTGATCTTGAGTCCAATTTCCCAATCCACTACGTGTGCCGAGTGATCACAAAGGCGACTGTCAAGATCTGTCGGATTATACTGGAGGCGCAACCGACACTGATGCAGGAGAAGTCGAGCGATGGCCTGCTGCCGTTCCACCTGATCTGCAAGGCTGCGTCAGCAAAGTCGATTGGCAAGCTCAGCTCAACTGAAGCTGCGATGTTCGCGAAGGAGATCATCCGACTGATGCTAGATATCGACGTGCTCGGCACGTTTATAAATGCCCGTGCGCCGAACGGATGGATGGGGATTCACTTCGCAACTGCTTCCGGAAACCACGAGCTCCTGGCGTACCTCTGCAGCTCTGAGTTCGTAGACATTCACGCCACGACCGGAGGGGATTCGTCGGAGACCGCGCTCCACATCGCTTCGAAGGGCAGCTTTCACCTGTGCGTCCGCACGTTGCTGCGCATGGGGTCGAGAACGACAGCAAAGGACGCTCAAGGGTGGATCCCAATTTTGTATGCAGATAATGCTGCTTGTGTCCAGGAATTCTTGTCATACAAGCTCACAAAACAGCTTTCTCGACTGAATCGCATGGCAGTGAAGTTCGAGCAGAAAGAGATCGTCGAGCAGTGGAAAAGGAGGATTGTGACGGATCCGACCTGCTTTGACATGGTGAACGACTGGTGCCAGTGCGACCTGGAGCGGATCGAGCGGATGGACAGCATCTTCCTCAACAACTCGTTCATGCTGCGGCTCGACAACAAACTTGACTATTTCTACAAGTTTGTGTTCCCGTCTCTAAAATATTCCCCAAATGGTGGAAGTGATGAGGCGGCCCCTACAGCAGCTACGGAGCCTGCTTCCTCGCGTTGGAAAGGTATCAAGTTTGTTTTTTCATCGTCAAAAGAGTCGTACTGGAAGCAGTTCGTGCGCATGGGGAAATTACTAGAGTCTGAAGACTTTCGCGCACCGATGCAGTTCACTACGAACCGAGCACCAGCGGCAGCAGTCAAAGCCAAAGCGAGTTTTGGTGGTGATGGTGACGACTTTGTGCTGAAATTGGTGCTGATTCGTTTAGTCGGAGGTCTCTCCGCGATCGAGCCAGGCTTTCTAGTCCAGACCGAGAGTGTAAGTGCGGGGGACATTCAAGAGCCTTCCTCGGAGCAAGAGCAGAAAGAGAAGCTGCTTGATTTCTATTTATTAGGGGAGCTCGTCGCTCATCTCGTGCTCTACAACGTCTCTCTAAGCGGTGTTCTGGACTTTTCGTCCTCGTTTCTTCGTTGCGCTTTCGGTCGGGAAGCACGAGCAAGCGGTTCGAACGACGCGCGGTGGCTGCTGTACGGTCGGAGCTTCGTGGGTGGCTTCGAGCACGTGATCCCGTCAGTCTTGGGGATTCTCCACCCCGACGAGTTTCGCGTTCTCATCAGTTGTCGAAGGAGCATGCTGAGCGCCAGGGCCGTGGACTGGGAGAACGCGATGGACTGGTCTTCTTTTCCCGAAGGCGCCGACACGAAGGCTTGGTGGTCACGGCTCATTTCGGAACTAGTCGTCGAAGAGCAGCAGCTGGTGCTATTGATGCTGGCAGAGACGTTTTCGGCTGCCAACCAGCATTTCTTTCTTCTGGGCGACGGCAGGACAGTAGCACACGAGCGTCTGATCAAGGTTCTGAGGTATGCCCCGACAGAGGACGACGGTGACGATACTGCATTGCTCGACGACGACGAGAGCGCCCGTAACTGCGATGCGCTGATGCCGCATGTGGACCACCAAGCCCACTCAATCAGCCTTCCGCGGTATTCAGACTACGCCGCGTTCAAGAGCGCGATGCTGAGACTGATCCGTCGCACGGACAGCGCATTTCGCCAAAGATAAGAGTCGGGCGTTGTTTAGAGGCTCCTAGGACAGCAAAAAGAGGTATTCTTGCAAAATTGGTACCACTTGAATCTCAATGAGCTCTGCAAACACTTCCTCAATGTCTTCTTTTGATGTAGCAGCTTCAAGCTCGTCAGCTCGAAAATGGAACAGCGCTGCAGCAAAAATCGCGATCAGCTCGAGTGAATCGTAGCCAACCACACGATCCCAGAGTAAAAGCACTTGGTCGATCTCTAGCACCCCGGAGAACGCCCCCTGGATCCACGGAAACGCAATATCCAGCGGTCGAATGCCGATGTTGATCAGGTGGAAGACCGTCGAGGCACTCGAGCGCACGGTGAGCTCTTCAAAAAGCTTGCAGAGACCGAGGATGGTGGACTTGTCCGTGCGAATCGCGTTGAGCTTGCTCCAGTAGCGGATGTACATCTCTCGTAAGACGTAGTAGATCTTAACTGGCTCGTTGAAGAGGTAGGTGAGTGGCGCTGCGTACATCACAAGACCGCTGAAAGGGAGGACGCCATTAGGCGGGACAATGGAGCTTGATGTTGGACGTTCTCCAATTCCCTCAACTGGTGGTGGAGTTGGTACGGTGCCGTTCACCTGTAGCGCGTGCTGTTGCACGTAGCTGTCTCGCGTGAACGCCATGATGACGCTCTCAAGATGGTCCTCAAAGACAAAGTAGTCGGAACTGTCAAACGCTTGCTGCAGGTCGAGCAGGTACATATCGTCGGTCAGGTACTTCCACTGCGTGACTTGGCTCTGCAGATCTTCAAAATACTGTCTTGTGTCTGCATTGATGTACAACCCCAGTGCTTGCCGCCAGACCTACCAGCAGTCATGCCAAGACAACCGCAAAAGGTCAGAAAGTATCATGAGCGCTTGACCCACCACTAAAGGTGCCAGTACCGACTTGCTAAGGACGTACGTACCTGCGGTCGGAGGTTGGTCGGGCAGCCCGTTTTGGCGTACTGCCTCGCCATGGACACGCTTTGGTGGGTGAGCACAAGGTCGCCCACGCGGTTTTTCTCTGTAAGGAACGCCTGTCGCTCAGCTGAGAAGAGGTCGTCCAAGCCAATCTGACCGTGGATGGGCGATAGCTCGGAGAAGAGGCGCCGAAATTCTAGAAATGGTGGTGTGTACATCTGCAGCTGGATCGAGCCTGAATGGAACGACAAGTCGGTAGTGAACGTGTCAGTTCAGAGAGGATGATGATGACGAATTCTATCTCATTAGGGCTCACCCCATGCTTCCTGAGCCTGCACGCTTACGTCTGCTGTCCGGTTCGACGGTTTGATGGCTTGGAGGGCGTGCAGCAGATCGTTTCTGGACGACGGCAGCAGTATCCAAGGGTTAGTAAGAGGCTCTCAGTGATGCTAATATACTCATGTAAGGATCTATACAAGAAGCTCACCCATCATAAAGGAAGCGAGACGTGCAGGGCTTCTGGGGCTTGCTGGGTGGCTCTGCAGCGCTCTCTACAGGTGCATCGTCACCAACCGTTATCTGCTGTATGGAAGGTTGCGTGTTCACAGAAGTGGCAATGGATGCGGCTGGCGCGACAAGCGATCTCCCAGTCTCGCTCGCGAACCGCAGCATCTCCTCGCGCGTGATCGTCTCCCAGTTATGTCTGGCGCTGAGCACGACGTCCAGATTGCAGCCGTGGCTGTTGCGCATCTCCGGGATCAGGAACGCCTCTTCCTGCTTAGTTTGCTTGGCAGACGCCGCCGTGACCGCCTGCGCCGCGGCGCAATGCAAGTCGATGACGGAGCGCTTGAGCGAACTCACGAGCTCCATCTTCTCCAATACGCAGTAGAGCAGTGGGTTGTCGAGCGACGAGAGCGAGCGCACGCTCTGCAGGTGGTCCATCGAGTACTCAGGCTTGGCGAGTTCGCTCTTGACGGCGCTCTTCCACTCCTTGACGTGGTCCAGCTCGGCCAGCTGCTCCGTCAGGAACGTCACCTTCTCCTCAAAGCTCGCACCCGCGCCGTAGCGCAGCAGCAGCGTCGCGTGCGCGTCCACGGCCCTGACTTTCCCTTCACATGCCGCTGCCGCTGTCTCCATCTTTGTCGGATGGACCGAAAGGGCAACAACAGTATCCATTCGCGTCTGCTCGCGAAGGGTTACAAAGTAACCCGCGCGACCAGGGTTGACTAGTCGAGTGTCCACCAGCACTCGTACAGTTTATTCGGATGGAGTATATCGCAAAGATGGCGAACTGCCGCTGCAGCAGCTCACTACAATACCCGCCATGGCGACACCGTCCAGTCTGCAGTCTCTCGTTGTATCAAGGACCATTGTCCGCCATCTCAAGCCACCTCATGATGGCTTCTTTTTTGTGAAGCCATGGGACATGCTCATCCCACGCTATCCCTTTGTGCCCCCGGGATATTATTCGGATGGAGACGGTACAGTTGCTAGTCATTGGTAGGTCTAACCTGATTCCTGGAGCGCCACCAGCAGAAGAACGAACGAGTGAGACCGCCGCCTTCCTCCGCGCCTGTTATCTCGTCGTCTCTAGCGTCACTCACCTTCTCCACAAGTAGCCAGACAAGCGCCCATGTCCTCTCACGCTTCCCTCGTGACGGCGCTCACCCTGCTGCTTGCGCTGCCGCCGGTTGTGCAGGCGTTCTCGCTCTTCGGCGGACCCACGATCGACGGCGACCTGCTCTCCTGGGACGGTGATGGCGACACGTTCAACCCCAAGAAGGCGTTCAAAGACGACGACAAGTACACGCGAGTGTAAGTGCTCTCTCAGTGGACTGCTCTGGATTTTGTGTGTGGAGGTGAGCGGCCCACTTACCGATTGCTGACTCTTGTGATACACAGGACCCTGGTGAACTGGAAGATGGACGCGTCTGCGAACCTTTCGCTGCCGGCGACGGTCAAATTGCTGTATGTTGCTACGTCTCCTTTGCTCACGTGGAGCTATTTAGATCGCATAGGCTACCCTCCAACGGAGCTAACTGCTGCATGTTTGCGTCCATTTTCAGGTCGCTCGTCAACTGCAAACTCGCGTACGTCCCGGACGAAGTTCGCGCGCTGACGAATTTGGAACAGCTGTACGTGTGCCGGTCGCTTTGCCTTAGCCACTGTCAACTGAATGCTGCGAGTGGCTAACACTTCTGCTTTGTGTGTTTAGCAACCTCGCGCACAACCAAATCACCTCCGCAGACGGCGCGTTCGCCTCGTCAGGGACCATCCAAGTCCTGTGAGTGCTCTCGTTTTCTTCCCATCTAAAGCTTGCTGAGTGTCAATTCCAACTAGCTCACACGCGTGTACTTGCGTCTTTAACCTGCAGAAACCTTACGAGCAATCTCGTCGCCAACTACTCGCTTACAATGCCAGCGCTGTCCAGTCTGTGAGTCATCCGCTTACCATTCATTCACTCACCCTATTGGCTGCTTGCTCACTGCCATTTACTGATTCACCTTCTGAATTAACACATTCCAGCGACCTGTCGTCTAACAAGCTTATGACGTTCCCGAGCCCGATCTTCAAGTCGCCGCTGACCACATTCCGCATCAGCGGCAACGGCTTCCAGCTCGCGTCCGTCTCCTCCGAGCAGTTTGACTTCTTCGCGGGCCTCGGAGAATTCCAGGCGGACTTTGCCACGATCACGTCCTGCAAGACCGGCGAGCTCGTGAACCTCAAGGGCAACAAGATCTGCCGCGTGGAAGGCGAAGCGCCAGTGAACCCGACGGTCACGCCGACGAAGAACGGGACGTCAAAGTCTGATTCGTCCGGCTCGGCGGCTGGCGCAGCGATCGGCGGCGCGACTGTGGGGATCACGCCGGCTGCGACGGTCGGCGTTGTGGTGAACCCGACGACCGCAGATGGTCACAGCGACAGCACGTACATTCTCGGGGGCATGATCGCGTTGCTGCTGGCGGTGGTCGTGGGCGTGGGCGTCTTTGCAGTCGTCACGCGCCGCCAGACGCTTCGGCTGCGCGGCAAGCTCCACGAGGACACGCCGCTCTTCTTCGACAGTGAGAAGCGCAACACGTACCAGAAGGAGCTAGACGCCGGCGACAAGCTCTTCCCATCGAACGACCAGGTGCTGGTCACGTGGCGCGTGGACTACGACAGCGTGAAGCTCGTCAAGAAAATCGCGAAGGGGGCGTTCGGCGAAGTGTGGGTCGGCCGGTACCGCGGCTCCAAGGTCGCGGTGAAGAAGCTGCTGGAGGCCCAAGGCTCGTTCGAGGCCAGCGAGGACTTTGTGCGCGAGATCAAGCTCATGGCGTGGCTGCAGCACCCGAAGATCGTTGAGTTCGTGGGCGTCGCCTGGACGAAGCTCGTGGATATGCTCGCCGTGATCGAGTACATGGATAGCGGTGACCTGCGCTCGCTGCTGGACGCGGATCGCACGATGCAGTGGGAGGACCGCAAGCTTAAGTACGCGCTGGACACGATCGACGCGATCGTGTACCTGCACTCGCTCTCGCCCGTGATCATCCACCGCGACCTCAAATCGCGCAACATCCTTGTGGACTCAAAGAAAGGCGCGAAGCTGGGCGACTTTGGCATCTCGGCGGCCAAGCGTGACCGCGAGATGACCACGGGCGTAGGCACGACCCGCTGGCTGGCACCGGAGCTGGCGCGCGGCGAGATCCTGTACACGGAGGCCGTGGACATCTACTCGTTTGGCGTGATTCTGGCGGAGCTGGACACGAACGAGCTGCCGTTTTTTGACGCCCGAGTCCCAGCCACGGGCGAGAAGCTCAGCGACTTTGCGATCCTCCAGGGTGTGTCCAAGGGCGAGCTGAGCGTGAGTTTTTCTCCCAGCTGCCCACCCAAGCTGCTGGAGCTCGCGCGGCGCTGTGTAAGCCTCGACCCGAAGGCGCGTCCTTCCGCCGCCGAGGTCGCGTACCAGCTGCGCCAGCGCGACCTGCTGCTCGCGTAGGCACAATTGGCAGCCAGGAGCAAATCTAGCAAGATGACTGCGGAGTTCATACCATTTTGAGCGTCATCTCACTGAACGACGCAGAAGGGAGCAGGATGCTGAGTGAGCGTAGCTACCACTTTTAATTACGTACATATACGCACACTTTTGTTGCGGAGTCGTCCATTCGCCACCTATTACCATCAATGGTTCACATGTGGCTCTTCCACACGGTTCAAAGTGAAGACGCCCGAGTCCAGACTTCCCGACTCAACACTCAACGCTCTTCTTCTGGTCTCAAGTGCGAAGAGCCATCAGCACACCCTCCACTGGCCCATACCCGGCATTATTGCGCACTCGTCCGCCTATACCCATCACGCCACCACCATCGCCAATCTGACGTCATCAGCGGCTCTTCTTCAAGTGGCGCCACATGACGGGAATGCCGCGTTCTGATTGGCGGAAAGAGCTCTGCTGTCGCAAACGTCGTGTTCACAGTCATTCGCCATTTTCGCGCCGCCGCCGCACCAGAACCAGCAGAACGCGCGCATGGTGGTCGCCCACCGCTCGCCCCTCGGAACCGCGATGTTCAGTTCCAGCAGCGCCACCAAAGGATCCGCGCCGCCGGCGCCTGCCGTCGCCACTGCAACCACAGACGTCGCTCCGCCAGAGCACCCGCCTGGGAAGATCCGTATCGGCATGCCGTTATTCGTGACGTTCCTCGCGCTCTTCACGGGACTCAACTACGTGCTGATCTGGGTCGTACCCTACGGATGGATCCTCGAAGCTGCGGTACGATTGAACTCGTGGTGCTTGGTTTCATGTATTGAAGTGTTGAGCGCGGTGCTGACTTCATACTCTGTGTTGTGGTGTAGCTGGTCTTCTGGGCGGTCTTCATCGACAAAGTGGCGTTCAACGGCAAAGGCAGACCGATTGTCGCCTTCAGACGCGCGTGGTGAGTACAGTCGATGCTACAAAATTGCAAACATTGGCACTGCTAAAATATTTGGTGTATGTGCGCTTGGCTATTCACTCAGGTGGTGGGATGCGATGCGGTCGTACTTTCCACTGTCGCTGCGCCAAGAGCACGAATTCGACTCGTCCAAGCGATACCTCTTCGTGATCCACCCGCACGGCATCATCGGCTTCAGCACGTGGCTCTCGTTTGTGAGTCTCTTTGGGATCATTCTTCTTAAATGTTATTAACATCTTGGACTCACTCTTACCACGTTCGTATCGATTCCTCTAGGCGGTCGACTGCGTTGGAATCTCTCGCAAGAACCACGACCTCGACATCGCGGTGGCAACTGTGAGTAAAAGCAACTGAAGGACCTTCGCATATCCGAGCAATCTTCTTATGACCCAAACGATATGATTGCTTTGTAGATCAATGTGAACTTCTACATGCCGTTCTGGCGAGACGTGCTGCTCGCGGTGGGCTTTGTGGACGCGAGCTTCAAGTCGCTCAGCGCCGCGCTGCGACGCAACCGGAGCGTGGCTGTCGTCTTGGGCGGCGCAGCAGAGGTGCGTTTTGTGTGGAGATGACTAACTTTGTGGTACAGAAGCAGGTGATCTAACTGTTGATTTGATGTACTCTGTGAGAGCAGGCTTTAGACTCGCACCCGGGCACGTATGACATCATCCTCAACAAGCGCAAAGGCATCATCCGCTTGGCGCTCTCGACGGGGACGCCCGTCGTTCCGGTGTTTGTCTTTGGTGAGACCGATCTCTTCTACCAGGTACGCTTGTCTTCTGTTGTTGCTTACAGCTCAGCTTTGTGCAATTTTTTTTAGTACTGTCAGATAACACAACTGACACTATCTGACAACTAGGTGCCGAATCCGAAAGGCTCGTGGCTGCGCGCCATTCAGGAAACGTTCCTCTCGCTCTTCAAGTTCTCGCCGCCGCTGATCATGGGACGCGGCATCCTCGGCTGTCCGGTAGGACTCTTGCCCTACGCTGTACCACTGCACGTGGTTACGGGCACGCCGATCGAGGTGCCGCACATCCCATCGCCCTCAGACCAAGACGTAACTAAGTACCAGGGCCTGTACCAGAGAGCGCTGGAGAAACTGTACGCAGACCACGAGAAGCGCTATTACGAGGAGATCCTGCCCACAAAACTGCGTCCTGCGAAACGGCCCGTGCTGCGCGTCGTGGCGTAGAAGCCGCCGCCAGCAAATCAAGTCCAGCAAGTGTAATTGGTTGTTTGTCGCGTTCTTTCTATCCGTGTCAGCGTTCCAGGAAGTTTGTCTGGCTTTCTCAGGTCTAAATACACCCGAAGCCGCCATACCGGGGGCTATTTTTCCCGCCTTGAAAGTCCATGCTCGGTCTCGTGCGTGTCGTTCTAATTTTGCACCCGAAGCGGCCACAAATTATGTCTGCGAGCGTTCCAGCGTCGTTCCTGCGATGTGTCATCGGTGATCAGCATGGCATGTTACTCGGCATCGCGTGTGATCAGGATTTGCGTTTTGAGGTCCCACTTCATGGGATGCGATGGAGATTACTGAAAAAACTGGACACCTCTGTGGACGCAAGTGGTTTGGAGCTCCTTGGCCGCTGCGTCGGGGATTCCAGAGCTCATTCCTCAACTTTCGCAGTTGCTCCTACTCCACCACCAGCTTCCAAGGTACACCGCCACTCCTTCCACCACTCCCCAACAAAACAAATAGAAACAATGGTCAAGCTCCTGCGCTCGCTCTTCACTACCTCAGTTCTGCTGCTGGCCACGTCTACGAGCTTGTCGTCTGCCGGATTAGGAGGTACTACGACTGGTGCTGGTGGTGCTGGTAGTGCTACTGGTGGCACTGCTACTGGTGTTACTACTGGTGCAACTACTGGTGCTGGTGCTGCAGCTGGCGCTACTACTGGCGCTACTACTGGCGCTACTACTGGCGCTACTACTGGCGCTGGTGTTGCTGGTGTTGCAACTGGCGCTACTACCGCTACCACTGGCGCTGCTGCTGGAGTTTCTGCTGGTACAAGCGCTACTAAGAATTCTGGCCGGCCGTTCAAGGGAACACCACCACTCGTGATCAAAGGCTACCGCTTCTTCGATTCCAGTACGGGGGAGTACTTTGGCATCCGCGGCGTTAACTACTACCCGCGACCCAACACAGGAGCGCTGGACACGAACAACTTGGACCTCTTCACGGACAAATTCGCGCACCTTCGCGGCCGAGACTTCCCGCAGTTCGTGGCACTGGGTGCGAACGCGATCCGCCTCTACGCCGTCGACCCGGACGTTGACCACACATCCTTCATGTGCGAGCTCCAGGCTGAGGGCATCTACGTCGTGGTGGACTTGGGCTCGAGCTGCAAGGGCTGCGAGATCACGCCCGACCCCGCTCCGGCGTGCTACCCAGCGTCGTACAAGACCCGCGGAGAGGCGATCATCAAGCAGTTTGCGAAGTTCGACAACGTCATCGGCTTCAGCGGCGGCAACGAAGTGAACCATCGGTCCGCCGGCAAGGGTCTGAACGCCAACGCGCCGTGCCAGAAGATGTTCGTGCGCGACATGCGCAACTACATCGCGTCGTGCAAGAGCAGCATGGGCATGCGCCAGATCCCCGTGGGACTCGTCACAGCCGACTCCGACCGCGACCTCAATGCGCTCTACTACAACTGCGAGTCGAGCGACTTGGGCGACGAGCGCGCCGAGTGGTACGGCATCAACACGTACATCCAATGCGACGACATCGCCGACCCAAAAATGGCCACGGGCTTCAACATGCTGCGCGACAGTTTCAAGGGCTACAAGTACTCGATCCCGGTCATTCTGACCGAGTTTGGCTGCACGACCGACCGCTTCCCGACAGTCAAAGGGTACAAGGGCCAGCGCACGTTCCATGACGCGCAGTGGATGAACTCTGCGGACTACTCCGAGTACTTTGCTGGGGGCTTCGCGTTCGAGTACTCGACCGAGAACGCCAACTCCAAGTCCACGTCTGTGTACCCGTTCACGGAGTTCGGACCGCAGAATTACGGACTCGGGTACCTGAAGCCAGTGGACTGCGACGACGTGACTAAGCCGTGCTCTTTCCAACAGATGCCCAACTTCCAGTCACTCGCCACGGCGTACAAGGCCGCCGACACTTCCGCCGAGCCGACACTCGAAAAGTTCAAGCCAGCGGCGGATCGAATGGCTCCGTCCAAGTGCCCAGCTGACTACCTCCCGATCGGTGGCTTGACCTGGGAAGGCGGCTTAAAACCAATCTCGAAGTGCCCACTCTCGACAGAGGCCAAGTTCCAGTGCCCGAAGAGCAATCGATACTCGCTGCTTAAGGGGACGTCTGATGGCGCTGGTGGTAACAGCTCAACTAACTCGACCAAGACCAAGATGAACTCTACGAAGGACAGCAGTGGTGGCGGTGACAACGGCGAGAAGAAGACCCCAAAGCCGACCCCATTACCAATCACAAAGACTCCATCCTCTCGTTCGAGTAATGACAGGGACAACCTGGAGTCAGCGGGATCGAGTTCTGGTAGCCTGATGCAGGAGAGTAACACCAACGATTCCTCCATCGTTTCAAGCACCAAGACGAGTCGTGCCAGCTCTCTCGTGTCCAGTGGAGTTGTGACTGCCGCCATCGCAGTGGCGCTCGCGCTGCTTCAGCTCTAGACGCTCTAGGGCTTGCGTTTTCTTTTCTATTGCCCCGACCACCGCCCCTGAAGCGTAGTGTCCTGACCAAACTGCTGTGCTCGTTATTCCTGCTCATCTTGCCTTTTCAATCCATACATTTGATAACAGTGGTTAATGCACTCCCAACAAGTGCAGTTTTCTCGTTTGCAAAGTTGTCTTGTTATGATTTGCAATTAGGAGTGATGGTAAATGTAGCCATTTAGTATTCGAATGGCTACATTCACAAAGTTCAGTATTCTACTGTAGAATCGTGACACTTGCTTTGAGTTTGGTATCTTTAATGCATCCCAAACACTTTATGAAATAGGCGCGATCACTACCCACTCACTCGATACTGCTATCCAAATCGCACACTTTCCTCACTCATATGCCAGCGAGCGTCTACGGTGTGCAGAAATCCTGCTGGCCCAAGTTGAACACACCCGGAGTGAGCAAGTATCCGATGGCGCCACCCAACACAATCGCGAGCGGCGTCGGGAGCTTGAACACGGCGACCATAAAGCCTGTGGCGAGCCCCACCGCGGCGCTGCCGTTTGAGTGCACCGCCTTCTCACCCAGAAGGAAGATTGACGCGACCACAAGGCCCGTGGCGGCGGCGTTCACGCCCGCGAGGAATATCTTGAGCTGCTGGTTGTCGCGCACGCGCTCCCAGAGCGGCAGCAGCCCAAAGAAGAGCGAGATGCCAGGGCCGAACAGTCCGAGTGCGGCGAGCAGCGCCCCCACTGGGCCGTACAGGAGCGCACCAAGGTACGCCGAGATGTTGAAGAGCGGACCGGGGAGCGACTGGATGAGCGCGAAGCCTGCAAGGAACTGCTCTTTTGTCACCCACCCGCGGTACACGATGTCGTTCAATAGCATCGGGAGCATCACCTGGCCGCCACCAAAGATGATCGAGCCGATCCAGTAGAACGTGTAGAACATGGACACGAGCGTGTGCTCTCCGGCATCCTGTGGGTGGTACACGGCGAGCAGCACAAGCACGGCGAACCACGCGATGACGATGACCACACCCGCGACCGGTGAGATGCCGATCTTTCTGTTTGTGCACCAATGCAAATTCATACAATTATAAACACGGTCAGTGTTAGCCAAGGAGCAACCACCAGTTCAGCAAGACCAAGAAAGAAAACAAGCTGTACCTTTCCAAGTGGTGGCTCGTGCTCTTCTCGACCGAGATCTTGGTGTACGTGTAGCCCGTGGCGTTGAGCAGCAGGATCACGAGTCCGCCCGTGAGCAGCACAATCGGAAAGATCACGGACGAGACGCCCTGCGTCGCGAGGATGATGCACGACGATAGAGCCGCCACGAAGCTCTTCGCAGAGTCCTCGCCGACCGCTTTCTGCCAGAGGCGCACGGCGGCGATCACGACGAGCGACACGGCGGCAGGTGCGAAGCCCGCCATCCAGTCCGGCAGCCCGTCGTGCAGGTAGCTCTTGGCGCCGATGCCCGCGAGCGTCATGATCGTGAAACCCGGCAGCATCCAGAAGAAGAGCGCGAGCAGTCCGCCCAGCGGTCCGGCGCGCAGCAGCCCCATGGATGTGAGCACCTGCGTGGACGACGGGCCGGGCAGCGCGGACGCGATCGAGAGCATCTCAAGGAAGCGCTCATCCGAGACCCATTTCTTCTTGACTAGACGAATAAACGTGCAGATGGATACACATGAGTTATCAAAGAGGAGAGGAGTGAGAATACAGACAACTTAACAACAATCCATTCACACACGATAGATCAAACAGCGCAGCAACGTACAGACAAAGTTGTCGTGCGCGAGCGCCAGATGCGCGGGCGGGCCGCCAAATGAGAAGAGCGAAATGGGGATGATCGCGGCCGGCACGGACAGCAAGCGGCGCAAATACGACTCCTGGCCGCGCTGCGCCTGCGGCACGCTGCCCAGCAGCGCGTCGTGCTCCGAGGACGTATTGCGGCTCATGACGATGGTGGTGCTGAGGATCCAATTGGGAAATGACGTATGCGGTGCGGCACCAGCGTCCCAACACGTTTTGTACGATGTACGTACAGAAAATTCGATTAACATTGACGCATCACCCTGTGCAAGTTGGATTTTGTCCCACTCTGCGCGCAGTGTGCACGATGGATGCAGTGACTTCATCCACACGCTATTATTTTAGGCTTTCGATCGTGTGAATCTCTCAGATTCACCAAGAATCTTCCCCAGAAACTCGTACTATTTTTCGCATGCTGTATGGCAGGCGTTCACAATGTGTGGAGTTCCGGGCTTGAAGGCGTTCACAAGTGTCCTGAAGCATCACTATGGCTCAACATTTCTATTTAAAATACCAATTTGAGTTTCGAGAGTGAGTCCCTCCCTCACTCTAGAAATTCCCTCGACCATTTGCTCATTTGCTCATTCGCCAGAAGCCACGACCGCCCGACTCCCGTCCTCATGTCGTTTCGCGGGTGCCCGATGGCCATGGGAGCTCCACGATCAATTTCTTCCTCAGCGACGCGATCTTGACGCCCGCCGAGTCCAGCGCGCAGATCTTCTTCGAGAAGCTGCAAATTCTCCCGACGCACTACACCGTGAACGCGCGCTCCTGAGCTCCTGGGCGGTGAAGAAACCCCGTAGTAGCTTGAACCGTGACTCAAACGATAACGAGGCGGTGCCACCGTTCCACATCTTCCCAGTGGGGTGATCGAACCAGGGCACCCCTCGTGAGTTCCCATACTCTCTGGACTGGGCAACAACCACGTGGACGACGAGTACATTGTTCGCGTGAACGACACGCTCGTCGCAGGGCAGAACATCCTGCTGCACATCAGCGGCCATGAAACTAAGCCCGGTTGGTGGATCTTTGACGC
This sequence comes from Pythium sp. MPC-2022a, assembly GCA_038050625.1. Classification (NCBI taxonomy): domain Eukaryota; phylum Oomycota; class Peronosporomycetes; order Pythiales; family Pythiaceae; genus Pythium; species Pythium sp. MPC-2022a. Next base: position 569 of record JALBZB010000539.1, on the reverse strand, counting down.
AGACGACCGCCGCGACAACGTGGACTTCCAGGTGGGGTGTCGTACTTCAGAGCAACCGATCTTTCAGTGGAAGCAGTAGTTGCACTGGCGCCACTGGGAGCTCTTTGCTTCTCCGTGACGCAGATCGCAGGTGAGCTTCTTGTGAATCACCAATGGCACTGCAGTCAGTTTCTCCCAAGTTGTGAAATGCTCTGAAGCGATACAGGGTTCGAATATCGCGGGAACTCCTGGAATTCTTTGCCTGTTCATACACTGTGTCAACGACGAGGTCTGGGATTTTGAACACCCTGCCCTGTAAACGAAAATCGAGGTACTCTGAAGGAAACTCCCATCATCAAGTTCTCTCAACAAGAAAGAATGACTCCATTACGATTCTTATGAACAGGTATGGAGAGATTTCGCAACCGTCTACGAATTTTCCCAACTTCTGGGCCTAAACTCAGCGACTTCAGTAATATTCATTTGCTTTCTGGATTCAAGTTCACGATTAGACCCACTTGACTTATAATCAATCTACTACCTCCATACGACCACTTACAATTCAGAATCAGAGTAACGAGGCGGACGGC